>CAUYRT010078972.1:0-12868 GCA_963574885.1 Lepilemur ruficaudatus
CTCAAGGTCAGGAGTTCGAAACCAGCCTGAGCAAGAGCGAGACCCCATCTCTACTAATAATAGAAAGAAATTAATTGGCCAACTAAATATATATAGAAAAAAATTAGCCGGGCATGGTGGCTCATGCCTGTAGTCCCAGCTACTAGGGAGGCTGAGGCAGAAGGATCGCTTCAGCCCAGGAGTGTGAGGTTGCTGTGAGCTAGGCTGATGCCATGGCACTCTAGCCCGGGCAACAGAGCAAGATTCTGTCTCAAAAAAAAAAAAAAAATCCCAAAACAACAAATGCTCGTGAGGATGTGGAGAGACAGGAACTCTCTTACACCGCTGGTGGGACTGCAAATTCGTACAACTTCTGTGGAAAAGAATTTGGAGATACCTTGAAGAGGTAAAAATAAAAATACCATTCGATCCAGCAATAGCATTATTAGGCATCTATCCAAAAGAGCATAAGACATTCTATAATAAAGACATCTACACTCGAATGTTTACGGCAGCACAATTCACTATTGCAAGGATATGGAAACGGCCCAAGTGCCCGTCAATTCATAAGCAGATTATTAAAATTTGGTGTATGTATACAATGGAATATTACTCAATTTTAAGAAACGACTGTGATCTAGCACCACTTATATTTTCCTGGATTGAGCTTGACCCCATTATCCAAAGTGAGGTGACATAAGATCGGAAGAACGGGCTCCACATGTGCTCGGCATCAAATTGGTACTAACTGATTAACACTATGGTGCTCATGTGGTGGTGTCCACCAGGAATTCGGGGGTTGGGGGGTAGACTCACAACTGAGGGACGAGGTGAGCATTGTGGAGGGGAAGGGCATACCTCTAACCCTTGCCGGGGAGAGGCAAAGATATAAAATGTAACGAAAATGTTTGTACTCTCATAATTTCCTGAAACAAAAAAAAAAAAGAAAAAATATATAACTATATATAAATCATTTATATTCTAAAAACTATAGATATTTGATGAAGATATGTTGTGTAACTATGTGGTTTCTCTAATAAATTTGGCATACGCAAATTTTAAACTCAAATTGTTAGGTATGTGACAAAATATTAGTTTTAAGTTCACTTTAGCATCTTAGATTGACAAAATATGCACTGAAACACATAAAATAGGCTCAATTTTAAGTAAGCAGTTTACTAGTCATAAAGCCTCATGCATTAAACTGTGTTATGGGACTGCCACATAACTGCATATATTCCTTGCAGGAGTGGTATCCCTAATCTAATCCAGAGGAAGCTCCATTTTTGGCCAACTTTAACCAACTGGTACAAGAAATTTTTTTTTTTAATTTGACATTTTAACATTTAATGTGTGGAAAAGTCTTGTTCATCAGACACTTTTATTCTTAATTGATAATATGCTGTTCAGTTTATAGGGAAATGAAAAGGCAAAGCTTATAAAGGAATGAGTCAGTTTGTGTAATAAAATGGCAATTTCACAATAAGTAAATAATATAAAAATTGTTTACTGAATGAGATAGAGGAGTAACTATGTTTGCTTCCCATCAGTGTCACACCTGCTTAGAGATTACATTGCATTATTTTATGCTACATTAAAATCACATTTTCTAGAGTGATATTTTATGTTTCTGATAGGCAGTTGTAAATGCCTTTGTGAACCCAGCAATATACTGTTTTCTGCAGTGAACATTTCTATTAGTGATAATTCACCCATAATTTTATTTTAGAAAAGAAGAAATGTCAGCCAGAACACAATATATACATCTTCTTTTTCTAAACCAGCATAATAAGAAATGTTAACATGGTTAAAAACTTCTAAATTCAGGCAGATGGAACTTCAATTTAATGCTTCATCTGAATACCACCCCCTACAAACATTAATACTGAATAAAAACCTGTTTTGAAAAAAGAATATATTTTCTACTTTATAATTCTAAATTAGATTATGTTTAAAAACTGGAGTTAGTGACATCCTCTGTTGTGTATATGTTGTATTTTTGTTAGAAAGATTTTGATCTCCATGAGTCTCTTATGGAGTTATTTTTCATTTTCTGCTTTATTTATGACTGAATAGTTATTAATATCTGATTTACATTCTTGGAATTACAAACATCCAATGGTCTAAGGAGATCAGAAGTTTAAATCAGACTTTTAGCATACTTATATTTGTAAAACATCATACTTTTTTAATTAAAAATTATGCTCAGGGAGGAAATGTTTAAATTACAAAGTCATAGAAAGGAGTTGATTTATATCATGTTTACTTGAAAAATGTAACTGCTTTTTAAGGTTAGGGTCTATCATTCCCTTACTGATGGAGACAACGGAGCAACATATTTCTTGATATACATTACGCAAATGTACTTACACTTTTGTTCAATTTTGATTCCTTCATCATTTCTGTATTCCTGACTCTTGCCTATGAAAAGGCTTTTTGCTCTATATAGGAATTAGCAACCAAAATCTCATGGGACAAATTCATCCTGGAGTCTCTTTTGTACATTTTGCATTTGAATAAGAATGATTTTTATATTTTTAGAGGGTTGAAAAGACAAGGAAGAGGAGAAGGAGAAGGAGGAGGAGGAGAAAAACAAAAATGAGAACAAAACTCAGAACAAGAACAAGGAGGAACAAAACAAGAAATGACAGATCATATGTGACTTTCAAATCCCAAATTACTGACTGCCTAGACATTAAAGGAAAAATACTATTGACCTCTATTCAAGCCTCTTGCCAGATCCGGCTCTCCTTCAGCATTCAGCATCAAATTCTGTAAGTTCACCTGAATTCACATCTATCCTTCCTTTTTGTTCTGATCACAGTGGAAAAGTCATACATCTTTATGTTGTTCTATGGTTAATCCTGGGTGTGTGTTTAAATCCCTCTAACTATCTAAATGACCTTCTGCATCGATCATCATTTTTCTTATATTTTAGACTTTTCAACCAGCATTTTCCCATCATCAACGAAACATAAAAAATCCAGTAAATGTTAAATTTAGAATTTGACCCTGCATATGTTATGTCTGACTTTGACTATGACTTTCTCACTATGGCAGTGTTTTTGAAAGTGTAATCCTGTGGGTGCCTGAATCCTGTTCAGGGGTGCCTAGCATTTCCATTTTCCAACTACATATCTGTGTGAAGCCAGATTTTCCTCATATACTTTAACCAAAACATTGTATTAGAAGATATTGAATGCAGAAGCAGATATGTGAATACAGATGCCTTCTAGAAAGACAGACATTAAAACGACCTAAGAAAAATATATAAAACAGTGACAACTTTCATATGATTTTCTATTTGGGAAAATATCATTATATTTTCATAAATGCATTATTTAAATTAGCACATAATCGGTTTATAACTGCTAGTTTAAAATAAATCAATCTACTTTTAAAACAGTCTTAATTTCTAGTAAATATTGATCCATAGAACCCATATAAGCAAAATCTATTTCCTGAGACAGGAAAGTTAGAGAACCACTACATCATAGTATGCACACAAATTAAGTAAAAAGTAAAGTACAATAGATCAGTCCAAATATGGAGGTCACTGTCCCCCATTGTCCCTAATATTGAAAAAAAATCACCTTTCACATAGTTGTCTTCAATATTAACACAGTGCCTGGCACAGAGAAAGTGCTTAATAAATATTAATAAATATTGATGTAATTAATAAATTGAATTTATGAGTGAATAAATGAAGAAATCAAGCCAATTCAGCTCAATACATAAAATCAGTAACTGAGCTGTAGGGGTTTCAGAAAATATTAACGGAACAGCTATCATTATTTGAATGAAACAAAAAGAAAAATATATGCCACAAAATAAAGAAGTTGCCCACATTTTCTTTGATTAACACTATACTTCCTCAGACCTTCATAACTTTGACTTTCCTGTCTTGTCTGCTATTGAACACTAACTAAAATAATATGCTCAGATCTAGATTTGGGTAAAAACATGACTGTTACTATTGTGCATAGTTCCTGGCTCATGTCAGGTATTCCATAACAACTTATTAATAAAAGTAGAGTCATATTTATTTTGCTGGAGATTCTAAATTTTTACAGAAACTGCCATCTTAAAAAATGCAACAATTTTAGGCACACTGATATAACTTAAAAGAAGAAATCAAATTAAGGGTTATTATTTTTAAATGACTTAATAATGTAGAAAAGAAAGAAAGAAGAGGAATACAATTTTTGAAAATGGAATAATATATTTTAATATATATTTCCAATAAGAGGAAGAATCCAAATCAGGGCAAAGAAGCCCTTTGGAATTTGTGGGATGACCTTGTTTTTGTTTTTTTGGTTTTTTTTCAGCATGCAAACTTACCTCAGAAACATTGTGGGTTGGGTTCCAGTCCACTGCAACAAAGTGAATATGTGAATAACGTCATACAACATTTTTGGTTTCCCAGTTCATATAAAAGTTATATTTACACTCTACTGTGGGTCTATTAAGTGTGCAGTAGCATTATGTCTAAATATCAATGTGTATACCTTAATTAAAAATGCTTTATTGATAAAAAATGTAAAGAGTCACCGGAAACTTCAGTGAGTCATAATCTTTTTGCTGGTGGATGGTCTTGCCTCCATGTTGGTGGCTGTTGATTGATCAGCGTGGTGGTTGCTGAAGATTGGGGTGGTTGAGGCAATTTACTAAAATAAGACATCAACAACATTTGCCACATCCACTGACTTTTCTTTGCACAAAAGATATCTCTGTAGCTTGCATTTTGTCCACAGTAGCACTTCCTTCAAAAGCCTCTCAAACCTTGTCATTGCTTTATTAACTACATTTACGGAAGGTTCTAAATCCTTTGTTTTCATCTCAACAGTGTTCACAGCATCTTCATAAGGAGTAGATTCTGTTTCAAGTCACTTTCTTTGCTCATTCATAAGAAGCAACTCTCATCCAGTAAAGTTTTATCATGGGATTGTAGCAATTCATGCACAGTTTCAGGCTCTACTTCTAGTTTTAGTTCTCTTGCTATTTCCACATTTGCAGTTTCTTTATCTACTGAAGTTTCAAACCCCTCATCCATTAGGATTGGAATAAACCAATTTCAAACTCTTGGTGTTGATATTTTGACTTCTGCCCATGAATCACAAAGGTTCTTAAAGACATCAAGAACAGTGAATCCTTTCCAGAAGGTTTTCAATTTAATTTGCTTAGATTTATTTTCTATGGCAGCTGTAGCTTTACAAAATGTATTTCTTAAATAATGGTAGGTAGGGATGAGGGTATGCAGGTGACACAGACCAATGAGAATAAAGAGTAGAAACCACAACAGCGGAAAATGCTGGTTTAGGTACTTTCCTTCTGCTGGAACATGTGCAGAAACTAGGGTCTATGACGAAAAGTAAATTTTTGACCTACTTTCCCTCATTAACATAGTAAAAACTACAACCACTAGTGCCATGACAGTTTTAAAATGTCATGTCAACCCCTAGAAGTTACCCTATAAGGATAAATTTGGGAAAGGCCCTCAGTTCCAAGAACTCTTCACCCTTTTCTCAGAAAAAAATCATGAATATTCTGCCCGCCATTTCACATATCATAAGATGTGGACATAAAAGTAAAAGTGTGTTAAGACCCCAGGGTCTTCTCCACTCACAGAGACAGACCCATCCCTCCTCTGGGATGTACTTTCACTTTGCAATAAAAGCTGTTTGTGTGGAAATGTTTCATGTCTGTCATCACTCCATTGCACTGACCCTCCTTGTGATTCCTTCAAGCAAGGAGCCAAAGAACCAGACATCTCTCTCCAACACCAAACAAAACCCAACAAATAATAAGATGTGAAAGTTGAAATTACTCCTTGACCCATAGGCTGCAGAATGGATTTTGTGTTATCAGGCATGAAAACAGTATTAATCTCTTTGTCCATCAGAGTACTTTGGTGATCAGGTGCATTGTCAATGAGCAGTAAAATTTTGAAAGTAATATATATATATATATATATATATATATATATATATATTTGAGCAGTAGGTCTCAACAGTGGGCAACAGTATTCAGTAAATCATGCTGTAAACAGATTTGCTGTCATCTAGATTTTGTTGTTCTATTTGCAGTGTATAGGAAGCGTAGATTTAGCATAATTCCTAAGGGTCCTATAAATTTTTGAAATAGTAAATGAGCATTAGTTTTAACTTAAAGTCATCAGCTGCATTAGACCCTAACAAGAGAGTCAGCCTCTCCTTTGAAGTTTCAAAGCAAGGCATTGACTTCTCTCCAGCTATGAAAGTGAAAAATGTATCTTCTTCCAACATAAGGCTGTTTTGTCTATAATGAAAAACTATTGTTTAGTGCAGCTACCTTCTTCAGTGATCTTAGCTATATGTTCTGGATAAATTTGCTGTAGCTTCTACATCAACACGTTTATGTTATAAAGACAGCTTCTTTCCTGAAACCTCATTAACCACCTTTCTAGCTTTAAACTTTTCTGCTGCAGCTTCCTTACCTCTCTTAGCCTTCATAGAATAAAGAAAGTGAAGGCCTTGCTCAGAATCAGACTTTGGCTTAAGGAACTATTGTAGCTGGTTTGATCTTTTCAGACATCTCAAATTTACTTTCTCCATATCAGCAGCAAGACTGTTGCATTTCCTTACTCAGTGACACTTTTAATTTCCTTCAAGAACTTTTCCTTTGTATTCACATCCTGGCTAAGTGTTTGGAGCAAGAGGCCTGGTTTTCAGCATGTATCAACTTTCGACATACCTTCCTTCCTAAGCTTAATCATTTCTAGCTTTTCACTTAAAGAGAGAGATGTTCAAATCTCTCTTTGACTTGAACTTGACTTGATTTAAAGGACATTTCAGAGTTGTTAACTGGTCTAATTTTAATATCTTTGTGTCTCAGGGAATGAGGAGGCCTGAGGAGAGGGGGAGTGACAGGGGAATGGCAGGCAGGTGGAACAGTCAGAATATGCAACATTTATTGATTAAGTTTATTGTCTTATATAGGCGTGGTCTGTGGTGTCCCAAAACAACTACAACAGTAATATAAAAAATCACTCATCACAGATCACTATAACAGGGAAATGATATCTAAAAGTTTGAAATATTGCTAGAATTACCAAAGTGTGACACAGAGACATGCACTAAGCACATGATGACGGGAAAGTGGAACAGATCGACCTGCCTGGTTCGGGATTGCCACAAAACTTATAAAAAATGCAATATATATATATATATAAATATGCAATGTGAAATACAATAAAGAGCAATAAAACAAGGTATTCATGCACCAATTAAAATATTTAGAAAAGCTATTCAGCCATTAGTAAAACTTTTTTTTAAATTTTTTTAATTTTTTTTTTATTTTTTGGTTAGCAGGGATTTAATTTCTGTCCCTAGCTGGGGAAAGGATTTCAGGATTTCAAGCGTAATTATTGGTAAAACAAATTATTTTTAAGCCTTCTCATTCATTTTTAAATTAATAACATTGCAATAATTATCAAAGCAATATGTCCAGTGAGTTAAAAATTCTGTTAAGAAATAATACCACACTAGCAAATGATTTTATTTAAAAAAATACGGTGCTAACAACAGCAAATTACATTAATAAGCACCAAAACATAAGAATACTGCTGTTAGCAAATTAAATGAATAAATCAAATGTCTCAGGCCAATTTTTATTTGGAACCTTGAATATACACCACTCAATTTTTCCTCTGATACATTAAGAGATGCATTTAAGAAGCTTGTATCTATTGAAATCAGCATTTGGTTTAAAAAAAAATGCCAAATCAACTCTCTCATTAGATGTAAAAGGACAAGTTGTTTTTAAAAAGACTAAATTTATCAACTATCTTAATCTTCAATATGGTATGAAACACATAAACTGCAATGATTTCAAGGTGGTAGGTTCTATATCATATTTAGCCTCACAAACACAATTACTTGTAATGTTGAGCATTTACTTATTTGAAAATAGTTTCCTTCCTCTTATGTTCCTACCTCACCTCCTTCCACAAAGTACGTAAGTTTTGCTAATTAAAATGAAACAAAACAAAAACCTGGCTAGGAAAATTGGTGCAGAAGTTGGATCAACTCAATTGTGAAGACAGGTCTTGAAAACCCAAGTGAACCAAGGTATCATCACTGTGTTAAGTCATAGCTGGAAAGAGTTGTGCTTGTAAGAGATGACAAAGAAACATGAATGAAAGTCTATGGAACCTATATACATGTTAGTGTTGTTGAGGACTCTACACAAATATAAACAATCTTGGTTAATTAAAAAATAGATGCTGTGGTAGCTGAATATTTAAGATCTCTTTGCAATTAGTATCAGTTCAGGAATAAGAAATGAAGCAAAAATATATATACTGTCAGTACATTCGATCTTTAGTTATGAGAACTGTACTTTAGGAAAAATTGACAGAAAGAAAGTTACTTAATCCAACAGCAATTCTTTTCCATTCTATTTCTAGAATATCCTTCTACTTTGTCCATTTCGTTCATACATACTCTACCATAAACATGAGCCAAGGCCTGCTCATTATTCAAGGGGCTGATTTCTCAACAGATTTCATTTACACTCTTGTCTGCTCCCATCCATTCTGCCAGAGCAGTCAGAGTGATTGCTGAAAAATCTAAAAATTATCCTGTTATAATTCCCCATTAAAATTCTCCACTGAAGTCTAATTACATAAAAAACGATACCCAAATTTTTGTCATTATATCCATATACTGCAAATATGAAAATTTACCTACACAATGGATAATGTAAATTTGTTAATTTTAGGGAAATATAAGATCATTTTTATTTCATTCATTCAAGACATGCTGAAGTAACAGCAAACACAAACTTCTCAGTGATTTACAGCTACACATTTTAGCTTTTCATTGAAATCACATGTTTTTCATAAGTTGAATTCAAGTCTTTTTTTTTTTTTCTTTTTATTCTGGGATCCAGCTGAGGAGACATTTTCATCTGTGGATGTCATGGCATAGGGTACAAACAGCATGGAAATTTACTTTTAGAAACCTCCTGAATGCTATTAAATATAAAAATAATATTTCTTAGATATACTCTTATATTTAAAATACATAATTTGAAGTGCCCTCAACTACAGCTGTCACTTGGTATCCCTGGGGGATTGCTTTCAGAACCTCTGTGGTTACCGAAATCTACAGTTGCTCAAGTCGCTTATATAAAATGGTGTAGGATTTACATATAACCTACACACACCCTCCCATAAACTTTAAACCATCTCTAGATTACTTATAACACCTAACGCAACGTAAATGCTATGTAAATAGTGTTACACTTTATTGTGTTTTAGTTGTATTATAATTTTATTTTTGTATTGTTGCTTTTTATTTTTTCCAACACAGTATTTTCGATCCATGGTTGGTTGAATCCATGGATGTGGAGGGCCAACCGTAATTCTCTTTTATTCAGAAATCAGCAAGCTAAAAATCTAACAAAGGATGACTATTACACTCCATGAGGGTAGAGTAATGACCCAATCATGAGGCAAACTGTAAATCACACTAAATATTATCTAAAATGATGAAATAATAAAAATAGAAATAAGTACTCTAATAGTTTCTTTCAACTAGCAGCCACTGTTCCATAGCATCAGGGGATTCTAGGGGAAAGATGGTAAGCCTAATTTCCTAGGACATGAAAAGAAATTAAACCTTGTTATTGGAGTAAACACTGAGAAGCTCAATTTAGAAGAACTGTTTTATTATTATTTTCACTATAAGATGTACAGTGTATTAATCCAACAAGTCCAAATAAGATTGACTTGTTTTAAGATTTGTGAAGTATTTCAACAGCATCACTTCAGTTTTCTTCAATCTCTTTACTTAGTATATGATTCATGTCATACAGGTATTCATTCAAAAGAGTGAAAATGTTAATCTCTCCATAAGTTCTTCAGTGAGCTACAAGGATGTCCTTTGATGACTGAATGAAATGGCACAGAAAAAAGCCCAACTCAGTGTAACGTGCTCTCATTAAAATGTGTGGATCTTTTTCCTAGCATAGGTTTTGCCACTGGCTATGCACAAGGGAAGGCACTTTTTTTAATGCACTCTGATGGATATTTTCTTACTGGAGATTTTTTTTTTAAAGATCACATTCTGGTGAATCACTGTGTAGAAAAGTGTTATTTGTTTTGCACAGTCTGGATTTTGTCCAGAAAATACTACTTCCCTATGGTCATACTGAAGACACAAAATTGTTACATTGGATATTCACCTGCAATGTGTTGTGATGAGTATATTAACATTTATATAGAAAAGATTATTTTTACCCTGAATACACATTATTTTTATTTTTTATGCTGCTAACACCCAGGATAGGTGTATTATAAACTCAGAATATAGATGAATGTCAAGTTGTATATTCTATAGGGTGCTAAATGCCCACTGAATTACAGATCTATGGTGCCTAGATAAATTCTTAGTTATCAAATGAATACATTTTTGGCAATAAATTTTATGACATGATTTAAACTGTATATATGATGGGTGAATTTTAAAGACCAAACAGAGAAAAGTGAATTAGGAATGCTCTCAGGAAAGAGTGATGGGTGTGAATTCAGTAAACTCTGCATCATAAAAGCATTTCTTACTTCATCAAGGGAGTAGGTGCTAATAGGGTTTGAATAAAGACATAGAGCTGGGCAAATAAAGGCAAAAGTAGAGACATGATGTTCACTGTTTATATTAGCTGCTAATCTAAAAATATCTTCCTGTAATTAATAGAATTAAGATTTGTTTATGAAAAACTTACGTTTTAGACAATTGGATTTTAGCAACAAGTAAAATACCATCCTTTATTCAAGAGGTATACAATGTAATTCTAGAGGTACAGAAAAGTAAATTGGTAATTATCCTAGAGTAGAATAAATGACATATGCCTATCCAGTGTGTTATGGGGTGACGTAACAGAGAACCCTAACCTTCTTGGAAAAGGCATCATATAGGTGACTGCTGAAAGCCTAGCAAAGGTTAGCTCAAGTAGGAACTGGGAAAGAATTTCCAGGCCATGCATGTGCAGTGTATAAAAGATGAGAGTTAGGAGAGATTGTATGTAAAGTATAAATGGAGAGTGGTGAGCAAAATGGCTAGATCATGGGCATCTATGCATGCATGCTCATTTGTTTGGAGGCAATTGGCAAACAGACAAGATGTGTGCTCCATGAAGTTTAATCTTGTAGCTTTGTGATGCATAGATGTGTGGGCACAGAACAAGGTCACTGGAGAAACAAGCCTCAGGGTACTACTGAAATAGTTTGATTTTATATTTAAAAATATAGTTCACAAGAATAAAGGAAACTAAAAAGAAAAATATATAAAGAAAGCAAAGAAAATAATATCTGGCTCTCAATTTTTGTTTTTTAGCTTCACTGCTAATATTTGAATATATTCCAGCTTAAGGACTGTTGTTTCTGTTTGGTGTCTAAAGTTTCTGATTATATGACTCCCCTTATGTTTTGTAATCTATTTGAGGAATTGACACAGAAGTCTGATCTAAAATGTTAATTTCACTTACTGTCAGATCTGTATCTCTAAACTCTTCAGGGCCAAGGCTGACAGGAGTTTTTGGGTACAGTACCTCCAAGTTGAAATTTCCTGAATCTCCTAGGGGTAGCACTAACTTATATACTTACAAATCTAGAACCAAGGAAGGTTTTCCATAAAGGAAAAAAACATATCAGTATAGCCTGTTGTTTAGTAGCATTAGCATTGTCTATCTAGAAGTATTTGTGTTTACTGTGAGATACAGAAAATTTGTAATAATATTCTAATTTAATAATATCTGCTGCCTTTAACAACTGTGGTTACAGGTATGGTGAAAGAAGAAATACAGTTTAAAAAAGAATGTTAAATTAATGTTTTGTAGTCCTGAATTACTTTTGAAATATCAACATAAATGTATGAATCTTTTTATGTAATGCTTTTTCTATCACTGCCTATGGAAAGGCTTAGAGACAGTGAAAGAAACTTCTTCTATGAAGCATCCCATGTGAAAAATAACTAATAGTGTTAAGACTGTGGTCTTGAAATACCATTTTTCACTAAAAAGCAAACGGAATAACAGGGTTCCTCATAGAAACAATTTATATCACGTATGGGGCAGAACATGGGCAAGATGTATACTGCAGCACAATTCACCATTGCAAAGACACAGAATCGACCTAAGTGCCCATCAACCAATGAGTTGATAAAGAAAATGTGGCATATGCATACCATAGAGTACTACTCAGCCATAAAATTGAATAAAATATCTTTTGCAGCAACTTCGATGGAACTGAAGACCATCATCTTAACTAAAATAGCTCAGGAATACAAAAATAAATACCAAATCTTCTCACTTAAAAGTGGGAGATAAATGATGGGTATATATGGTCATAAAATGGTGTAATGGACATTGGAAACTAAGAAAAGGGGAGAGTGGGAGGAGCCTGGGGGATATAAAATTACCTGTTGTGTACAATGTACACTACTCTGGTGATGGGTATACTAAAAGCCCTGACTTGAGCATTATACAATTCATTCATGTAACAAAAAAACACTTGTACCCACAAAATCTACCGAAATTTTAAAAAATTATAAAAAAAAATTGTGCCTGGATATGCTTTTATATCTAGAAAACCCCATGGATTCTTCCAAGAGACTCCTAGATTTAATAAATGAATTTGGTAAAGTCTCAGGTTATAAAATCAATCTACACAAATCAGAGGCATTCATATACGCCAAACACTGTCAAGCTGAAACTCAAATCAAAAAGGCAATACCCTTTACTATAGCCTCCAAAAACATTAGATATCTAGGAATAAATTTAACAAAAGATATGAAAGAATTATACAAGGAGAATTATGAAACACTAAAAAAAGAAATTGTAGAAGATGTAA
>CAUYRT010078974.1:0-107346 GCA_963574885.1 Lepilemur ruficaudatus
GGTTTTTGAATGTAACAAGATAAGTCAACTTGAGTGGTAACATATTTTGGGAAATCAGCTCACTACAAATTGTGACTGTAAACATTGTACTGTAAATGTTTTGTAGTTTTCCCCCAATAAAATTTTCGGAAGAAAAAAAAAAAACTTATGGATTGTTTGTTTCCATATTTTTTCCATTTAATATTTTCGGACCATGAGTGACTGAGACTACAGGAAGTGAAACTGCAGGTAAGGAGGGACGACTGTAATTACAAATTAATAGCAGAGCTTTAAAGGGGTAACAACAAGGTACTCAGAAAACACATTAAAAAAAGAAACTGACATAGGCTGTGAGGTAAAGAAAGGCTGAATCATGAAGGTCACTAAATAAAAGTGGGGTGGGCAGAGGGAAAAGCATTCTGATCAAAGGAACACAAAAGCTCTGAAGCAGTAGGGAGCACGGTGTGTTTGAAGAATTCAAAGAAAGCCAGTGAGTTGGAAAACAGAGAGAGAGATGGGGAGAGAATGCATGATGAGACAAGAAAAGTAAGGTGGGACAAGGTACAGATTTGTGTATATATCTATGATCAAAGAGAAAACAGTGAAAAGTTTAAAGTTGTGGGTTTAGAAGCAAGGAACCAGATCAGATTTCCATTGTGAGAACATTCCTTCACTGCAGTGTGAAAATAGAGAGAAAGAAGGCCAAGGTGCAAGTGTGAATTCTCCTTTGAAGGCTATTACAATAGCCTAGGCAGGCCTGAGGGTATCTACTAACAAGGGTGTAGGAGACATAAAGGGAAAAGATGGAGGAGGCAGGTGTCTCTGATAGATAGATATGTAGGTGGCAGCACTGGCAGGATCTAGAGTTGGGGAACACGGAGATGAGAGCTGTGAGGATGAGGTACAGGTTCTAGAATACAGAACTGGACAGATGGCGGTTCCAGTCATCACCTAAGACATGGCAAACAGTGGGAGGGATAGAATTTTACAGGAAAGGAGCAATAGTCTCCCAATAAGAGCCCTCTGAGGTAGTGTGATTGTTAAGTCTATTTTACAGATAAGAAAACTGAGAATCACGTGAGGGAAGTACCCTTAAATTCTCTTTTTTTCTAAATGGCAGAGCCAAGATTGGAGCTTAGGTCTATATGGCTCTGAAGTCTATGGTCTTGACATTTTTCTTTTCTATTCTTTTCTTTTTATATTAAAATAGTGAGCTATGATTTAAGGTGCAGAACTCTGAGAACTCAACCAATTTCTTATCTAAATTCTTATGCAGAAAAACAAACTCCCTTTAGCAGAAAAAGTGTGTATGTGTGTGTGGGCAATGCGGGGAGGGGTCTTTCTCATTCCTGGATTTACTCCTGTCTGAAAGAAGAATGTCTTGCCACTGCTTTTTCACTCATGTATAATGTTGTAATAACTGCCTTGATGCATAACTCTTTACTCATAGTTAGGGTTTTAAACAAGCACCATGTCATAATCACTTTCTGATTGAACACTCTGTGTGTGCCTGAAAGACCAGTAATCTGGATCAATGCTGTTTGTCAAGGAGAGGTAGTCTCTTTATATTAAACGTGCAGTTGGACAAACCAACATTAAGTAGTAAAAGTGTAACACCAACTACCTAATAGCAATGTAAAAATGAAATGACTTAATCAGTACCTGACATATAATAAGCACTCAATAAACACTAGATGTTATTATTATTAGTTATATGATCTGGGTCTTGCTCACTTCCAGCTTGTGTCCTTATTTGGATTATCTTCACTCGCAGAAATGCTGTACTTTTGTCCTCTGTCAAGCCAAGCTCACCTCTTTATTTAAAGCCTAGTATAGGACTCACTAATGTAGCGGAAAAAAAAAAAAGCTCTGCCAAAATAATTCTCTTTGTTTTTTTTTTTTGGAATTTATTAATTCCTTTGACAAATACATTTTTATCCCTGTTCTAGGTATTGAGTACTTTAGTCAACAAAACAGACCAAGTTTCATGGATCTTCCATTACAGTGAGGAAAGACAGTCACTAGACCAATAAACATAAAAATACATAAGATGCCATTTGCCATGCAGTGTCAATGCTAGTTAGAAATTTAGCAATGCAAAGGGTATGGGGAATTATGGTGGCATGGAGATACTATTTTATCTAAGGTAGCCAACGAAGATCTCTTGATTATTTGACATGTGAGTAGACAACCAAATGAAGAACAGGGTAAGAAAAGTGGAGAGAAGGATGATGGAGTGAGTGCACTTTGTCTGTTCAAGGAGCAGCAAGGTGGGTGATGTGATTGAAGTAATATGAAAAGAAGGAAAAGATGAGAAATGAGGTCAGGGATTCAGGCACAGCCAGATGGTGTGCCAAGCGAAGGACATCAAAAGTTATTCTGGGTGAGATGGGAAGGCACTGGAGTACATTAAGAGAGGAGTGATGTGATCTGACTTGGATTGTACATTTAAAACACAATCGCTCTGGCTGCTGTGTGGATAATAGACAGTATCAGGGTAAGAGCGGAGACAAGGGATCAGTACAATAGTCCAGGGAAGAGACGGTTTTAGATTGTTCCAGGGTGATGGCACTGGGCGTAGGGAGAGGTGGCCAGATCCTACATACATTAATATGTCATAGATCTAGCCAACATGTTTTGTTAACAGATGAGAAGGAGGGTGTTAAACAAAGGAAGACATGATAGATGACACCAAGGTTCAAGGTCAGAGCAGCTGAAAGAACAGGGTAGCCCTTTGCTGAGATGGAGAAGACTGAGAGAGCAGTGGGTTTGGGAGGGAACAAGAAGAGTTCAGTCTTGGACACACTGAGGTAGAGTTGGCTGTTAGAAATGAACTTGGAGATGTCCAATAGGCAACTGGATAGAAATGACAGGAGTTCAGGGGAGAAATGAGGGCTGAAAATATAAATTTGGGAGTCATCCCCCTAGAGAAGGCCTTGATAGCCAAGAGACTGAATAGGATCATCTAGAACAAATGTGGATGAGGAAGGAGATCTGAGGACTATGTCCTTTGGGCACCTCAGCATCCAAAATTAGGGAAGAAGAGGGGCAAAGGAGACTGAAATAGGAAGAGAAGAGACAGTAGTGTCCTGGAGAACTTCATGTTTCAAGGAGGAGGGAGCAATTCATTTTAGCAAATACTGGTGATGACAAAAGAAATAAAGAGTTCTAGGTCTGAGTGTCTCAAATTTTAAGTGCTATTTTTCTACATTATTTTTTCACCAGTTTATAGAGAATCTATTTCAAGGTTCACATCTGGCAGCCACTGGGCCAGATTTTACTCACAAATATATTTTGTTTGGCCAGTAGAGACATCATTTAAAGAAATTGAATTTGAAAGCCTTTATGCTGGTCCTGTGCTCTGCACTTAAGAAAAAGGCTCCATGTTTTGCTTAAAATAGGTATATGTTCTTGGGTCTAGCAAGCAATCATGATATCAAATACACACACATACACATACAACAACACAGTTACTCTTGTATTTAAATGTATCTCCTCATCCATCATGTAAGAAATTCAAAGGCATATCTTTTGGAATTTCCTATTCTGCCTAATTCTGTGCCTGTGGCAGGAAGAATTACGGTCCCCAAACATATTCCATGCCCTATTCCCAGCAATTGGAATCTTTTATTATCTTACCTGACAAAAGCAATTTTTCAGACATGATTAAGGTTAATTGGTAGAGTCTAAAATAGGGAGATTATCCTGGATTATCTGGTTGGGCCCAATATAACCCCATGAGCACCTATAAGCAGAAGAGGAGGAAAGTTAGAGAAATTTGAAGCATGACAAGAATTTGCTCTTGCTGGCTTGAAGATGGAGAGGGTCACAATGTCAAGGAAATGTTGACCTCAGACCTACAACCACAAGGAATTGAATTCTGTCAACAACCTAAATGAACATGGCAGCAAATTCTTCCTCCAGAACTTCAGAAAGGAGAGCAGCTCTACTAACACTTTGATTTTAGCTTTTGAGATCCTAGCAGAGAACGCAGGTACAGTACACTGGCCTTCTGACCTACAGATCTGTGAGATAATAAACAAATGTCACTTAAGCCACTAAGCATGTATGGCTATACAACAATAGATAACTAATATAGTATCCTTAATAAGGTATAAGGTATTGATATCGAAGTGTATCCATGGTTATCACAAGACTGTCTTTTTCCAGACAAAAGTCTCTTAGATCATTCTCTCAAGTTTGCATCCTCTAATTTCAGAGCTCTTATCTGCACCATCTGGCATACTTATTGTTTGGCTATTTAATTTTTATGTTATTCTAGTTTTCATTTGTATATTTATAACTGCTATTAAATAGACTGAAAGTTTTTTGAAGGCAGGAACTGGGTCTTCTATCCTCAAAATTACCTTATGAAAATCTGATCTGATCAGGTCACTGCAGTACTTGAAAGTATTGCTTGGCTTTGAAACGCTATTGGCTCAAACAGAGTTTTCTGGGCATGACCAACACAGACGCAGAGCATGATATGGCCCCTCTCATGTCTCTAGTTCCATTTCTTTAGACATCATGGCAACTGACTGCTAGATCTCCAGCCACAGAAGCTTCATCTCAGCCTTTCCAAATGGCCATACTCACTCCTGCTCCATGGCCTTTGCAGAGGGTCTTCTCTCTCCCTGGGACTCTCTTTCCTCTATCCCATGCTTGGTAAATTACAATTGCTCCTTTAGATCGCAACTCAGCGGTCACCAAGGCCTGAGAGAAGATTTCCTGGCCTCTTTTACTAGGTCAAAGAATCTCTTTATAGGTTCTCATACTATCATTCCTTCCTCATCATAGTTGCAATTTAGCACTCATCTATGACAATCTAATCCATGTCTAATCCTCCCTGTACAGTCCAAGGTGTCAGATACCAGGTCCATTTTTGCTCTCTAGTATATCCCCAGTACCTACATAGCAGGGTGCCTGGAACAGGGTAGTTTTGTTTTAAACTGTTAAATAAATGCATATATAACTGCCATAGACAGAATGATGTCATCCCTTCAAAATGTCCATGTTGTAATCCCTGGAACTACGTTAGATTACATGGCAAAGTGAATTAAGAATGCAGATGGAATTAAGGTTGCTCATCAGTCAACCTCAAAGAGATTATCCTGGATTATCTGGGTGGTCCTATATAATTACAAGGGTTTTTAAAAGTGGAAGAGGGAAGCAGAAGAGGAGAATCAGAAGAAAATGTGACAGAGGAAGGCAGTCACAAACAGATGTAAATGCCGAATTGCTGGCTTGGAGGATGAAAGACGGGGTACATGAGCCAAGGAATGAAGCAGCCTCCAGAAGCTGGAAGAAGCAAGTCAGGGATTATCCTCCAGAGCCTCCAGTAGGAACACAGCCCTGCAAATTCCTTGACTCCATTCCAGTGAGACCCATAAAGAATGTCTAGCCTACACAACTGTAAGATAGTAAGTTTGTGTTGTTTAAGCCTCTAAGTTTGTGGTAGCTTGTTACAGCAGCAATAGGAAACTGATGCAATAATTTCACCATTGCTTTGCCTGCAGAAATTCAATACATTCTTTGATTGGCTTCAGCTCAAACAATATGTATTGAACAAAATTGAACTGTTAACAATTTAATGCCAGGTGTGACAAGTTGTATATAATTTAGGACTAGAAAAAAAGTTTTGAAAATAGCACCTCTAACCTCTCTCTCACATATAGATTTTTTTTTAAAAAAATGAAGCTCAAATACATAAGGTAACTAGCAAAAATGTACACATCTAGCCAGTGGGAAAGCCTCAGGGAGACCACCTATGTTGTAAGATTGTAAGAGAAAAAAAACAAGGAGAAGAGTTAGGAAAACAGCTTTGGATAATCTGTTTTACATATGGTGATCTTGAGGAATAACAAGTAGTACAGCATTTTTCTGCCTTGCAAACTAAAAGGCTAGGAGGTCTCTACCCAATTTTTCAAAAGAATACTAAATAACAAATACAATAACAAATAACAGATTGGCTGCAAGAGGAGAAAAAGTACTCTTTGAGTAGGATTTGCCACATGGGATTAGTGACTGTCTCATTATCTGTTGCTTGAGTTGAAAAAAAATTGCTCACATTATATAAATAGATTCCTTTACTCTTTGGAACACAAATTAATGTGTGTTTAGGTTGTAAAATGAAATACTGGCAAGCCAGAGAGCTAGCTATTATGTTAACAAATATCGGAGGTTTCTTTTGTGTCCTAATGTAGTAGGCCATTGGTTCAAGTCACTAGCGTGACTTGCCTTTTGCAACAGAGTTTATTTAAAATTGTACTGTTTGAGACCTGAATGCATGTCTTCTGTTACCTAAAGATCTGGGGGATTTTAAATAGATAAATAACCAGTGAGCGCAAAGCATCATCCTATTCTGAGAATAAAGTGGAAGAATAATGAACACACGAGTAATTTATACAACATCAGTGGCCTTTAATGTCAGCAATGGACTTCAGTTGGAAACTGTCACAAGAAGGAAAAAGCACTGGGATTTCTAAACAATAGACCTTCTAAATGAAGACAACCAGTCACTGTTTGTGGAATAGGAATATTGTAACTTTGGTTTTCCTTTTTAATTACTAGCGTTTTTTAACCTGACAAATTTTAATGGAAAACATAATCCTGCCATAACACAGGTATTTGCAAGTCTCATTAATATTAGTAAAATCAACTCTGGTTAATAGAAAGTGTTATGCAAGTGCAAATCATTATTAAAGAGACTGTGTACAAATTAGAGAAAAATGACTAATAGTAACATATTGTTCTGGGATGTCTTCCCCCAAGCAAGGCAAAAAATATCAGTCAACCAGTCAGCCAGCCTTTATTTAGTACTTAATCTGTTCTCAAAAGTATCCAAGCCTAGGAATGCAAGAGAAGCAGGTGGCCACCACATTTACAAGAACAACTAATTCTAATGGCTCATATTTATCGAGAATTCACTATATGCCAGAATATTTTACCTGGATTAGTTACAATCTTGATACCAACACTGCAATGTATAAATTTCCATTCACATTTACAAATGAAGACCCCTGGGAAAAGTTGTAAATAAGTATCTTACCAAAGGCTACACAGCTAGTAAGTGTGGAGTCCAGATTGACCCCAAAGCAGGTCTTCCTTCCACTGTGCCATGTCTCTTCAGAAATAGTACAACACATTGCCAAGAGCCACAGAAGTAGCAGAGTTATCCCAGAGCAAAACGTACACACACACTTGCACGGTTGGTTCCATCAGCAAACATGTTTGCTGCCTTTAGAAACCAGTAGATCATGGTGGTTAAATGCTCAGACTTTGGACCCAGATTGCCTGGATTCAATCCCACTTCCCTCAGTTAGGAAAGTTGTTTGATGTGCCTCAGATTTTTATCTCTACTACCTCCTTCATAGGGTTGTTAGGGGAAACCTATGCACAGCACCAACTTCCCTATAGGGTTGCTATGAGAGAACACATACGCAGCACTTAAAACAGAACCTGGCCCATAACTGATGCTACATGAATGTTAATTATTATCCATGTGAGTCAGAGCATGAGGGGGCAAAACTGACAAGGGTTTTGATAGATAGCATTGAATGAATAAAACAGAAAACACCAAAAGATTGCTCAAATCTGTTCCTTTGCCAAGCATTCATTTGAGTGTGAGCCTAAGCATGTAGTAGGCCCTAGAAATTAATGGGATAAATTATTGGACCTTTCCTCAAGGTGTATTCAGGTCTTCATAAATTTATCATGGAGGCCAGACTAGGACAAGTAAGCTTGTTGTTTGGTGTCAGGAGACTCAGTCAAACCAAAAAAATCAATGCTATGCGTATTCTTTGCTTTAGCCTACAGTCCGATTACCCCCTCCATTACGCCCCACCTTCTTTCTGGAACATCCAGCTCTCTCATCTATTTATATCTTCCAGTCAATCAAAACTACCACCTTAAAAATTACAAACTACTTTGCAGTACATAGACAGAAGCCTTTTTCAGTTCTTTCCCAGGCCGACTCTCTCACACACAACAGTTCTAAGTAATCGAGCTTTCTAAATACATATCATGTTTTATCCCCCATGCCTTCTGACATCAGGGCCATTACCTTTCCACCTTGTTCTTTTGCTACATAATGACTAGTCCTTCCATACTCAGCGTAAATAGAACTACTCCTATGCAGAGCCCGTCTATAATCTATTCAAGACAATCTTCCCACTCTTCTTTACTCCTTCTAGCTTATACCTATATCTATGCTGCCTTTATCAAGTTGTAGAACAGCTGGTCTTGATTTCTTATCAGTGCCAAATTCCTTAAACACAAATACTATCCCTGGGATCTGGCAATGTAGTGGCTATTCAGATTAATTACTTTCTACTGTGCTCATATTCTATGCCACAAAATTTAACAGTTGGCTTTTTACACACTATTTGATACTACTGTTGCAGGAACAAGATTCGTCACTTGAGCAAAATCATAATAAGTAAATCAACAAATAGTTGATGAAGTGATTTCCATCTTTCTAGCTCCATTCTCTGAGGCATGCAAAGGAAGTCTCCAAAGAACTTAGTATCTCAGTGGGGGGAAACAATACCAATCCAGACTTCGGTAACTACATTCTCAATTATAAATCTCTTTTATACCTTTTATTCATCTCCTGAACTGTGTCACCCACAGTGATAGTGCTTGAGAGATAATCACTAAGTTGATTCATATTATCTGTCCTACGGTGGGACAGATAATATGAAATTTTATCTCATTGGAGATAAAATTTTTCTGTGCTTAGAAACCAGAATTACAGAATGGCAGGCATATGCACAGATGGGTGAACAACTATTAGAAAAAGAAGGCTTTGGGGAGCTATAAAAAAAAACAGGATTAATTCTGAACAGAAAAAGGAAATTACCCTAAAGGGTAAGTATGAAAAAGCAATGAGTGTTCCTTATATGAAATGAAAACCTTTTATAAAAGAATTCAGGGGGTAATAAAATCCATCTCTACATTTTATTATTTTACAATCATCCTTTCCCTTTGATAATAATAGGAATATTATACATAACTATTATTTAGTTAATTCATATAGGATTTCCTGGGAAAGAGTAACAGAAGACACCTGAGAAAAAGTACATGTGTTTATGCCTTTTTCAACCTGGAAGAGATTCTTAAATATTCTCTGCAGATGGGAGTCTAGGAAAGCCTTTTCTGATTTCTTCTCTGACTCCTCAAGAAATCAAGATGACTTGCTAATGAAAACTGGCAAATTCCAGGGTAGCCCTTCTAGTAGATCAATGATGGCCTTCACTCTCAATTCTTAAGAAGAAAGCAAACGAGGATGAATATCAATAGGCATTTATTTATTTATTCAACAACTATTGAGCATTTCCTAAATGCAAGGCAGTATGTCAGTCACTAAGAACAAGAAATAGAAAACTTGTACAGATAAATAGTAATAGTCAATTACTGAGTGCTAAGAGCTTTACCTGAATTATGTTAAATTTTGTGATAATCCTTGAGGTATTACTATTCGCCACATTTTACAGGTAAAGCTTAGAAAGACTGAATAACTTTTCCAATGTGATACCACTTACAAAGTGGCAAATTTAGGATTCATATCCAGGGATATCATATTACAGAAATAAGAAGTTTCCTGGAAGAGATGACACTGATGTGGACTCTGAAGTATGAACAAGTGCATCAGTGAGCTTATTCTAGGATGTGCTGTGGTAACAACCCTCAAACCTCAACAATTTATTTTTTCTTCTTGTAATACATGTCCATTGTGGTTCAGCTGCACGTTTTTTTTTTTTAATTTTGCAGGTAGGTCGACAGAATATGCCCTATGTGGAACACACCTGTCCAGTGGCAGAGGAAAAAGAATAATGACAGAACCATACAATAACTCTTAAACTGCTGCTCAGAAGTGGGTTAAGTGACTCTCATTCACATTTCATCGGTGAAAGCAATTTACAGGTCAAGTTTGCTTCTGTCCATGGAGTACGAAGGTAGAATTCTCCTGTGGGGAGAGACAGTAGTCTTTGGGAAACCTATTACAGCAAGATTTTAGAAAAGTGAAAATGGGAAGTAATAATCTAAATAGAGGAAGTAACTTGACTTTAATCACCATAAAAAGTAACCCTATTTACACACTTACAGAGAGTGAAATTTCAAGTCAATATAGAGCATTATTTAAGAGGTTCAGAAAAGGACAATGATTTGGAAATATTTGTAGGCTGATCTCACACAGTTTGTTTAACAGAGAGGCAGTTGAATGAAAGGGGAAGAGGAAAGAGAGCCTGACTCAGGCATGCAGAGAATAGGAAATTTCTCCTCCCCTACTGTGTGCCTAAATGCCTGGCAATAATGTCTATGCAATTTAGACAGTGATACCAAGCACCACCATCTAGTCTCTGATCTACTCTCACGACTTTGAGCTGGGCTGGGCATTGAAAGCCACCTGTCTAAGCTCACAGACCTCAGGTCTGAGTAAATTGGCCACTCACTGTCCACAGCATTGAAGTAAGAATGGCGATTCTTCTATTAACACCCTTTTTTCCTCTAACGAAACCTACACAGCTGAAGTCATTTTTCCCTTGGCAAGCAACTGATCCCTTAAAGGGTTGAGATTGCCTTAAGGGTTGAGTTTGATCTTGGGATCAAGAATAAAACATGGGCGGTTTTCTCTAATTTTACAGTGAGCTCTCATTTCCAAGGAGACTTCATTTAAATTATCTATACCATGCTGAAGTATCCTGTGAATAAAGTGGAAATACTAGGCAAATAGAAGGTTGGCTTTGACATCAGATAAATCTGTGTTATCTACCTGGTGACTGATGATCTGGGATGAACTTCAACTCATCTCAGTATGTTAACGACATCTTTATTAAAATCAAGACCATTCCACCAAGAGCTTTTCAAATCTCCTTCAGTAGCTTAGGAGTATTTTAATTTTAGCACATTAGAAACCAAAAAAGCATAACATATGTCATTAGAAAATCAGTTGGCCTCTTGCAGCTTCCAGTCTCACCAGAAAGCAGCAGAGCTGAGACCTGAGGCTATGTAACCGGCGTAACATTTCTACCCTTTTTGGTTACTTGAGAGAGAAGGTGCCAAAAGTGCATGCTGCTAAAAATCGACCTTCCAGAATCTGAGTGATCAAGCAAAAATAGAAACCATTTTATATACATTTCTAGAGAGAAGAAAGCAATATTAGAGAGAAAACCAGGTGCCCAGACACTGGAATTTCTACAACCACGTCTTCAATGCTGGGGACATTCTTTTAGATAAATTATGATTGTGACCGACCATTGGTGGAAACATTTCCAATTCTAAGATTTCCCTCTAGCTTACTAAACAAGCAAAGCATTTGCCAAGACAAAATTTAAAAAATAAAAGAAATGCTCTTTTAACCTGAATGAGGCCATCTGAGCCTTACCCACAGAGTGGTGTTCAAATCACAGAATTTTTAGAATTGCAGTTGAATTAGAAACTCTATAACCTTGACTTGAACCAACCTTTGGAAATATCGCAAAGCATCTTCACGGTTTCTCAGAAAGCTCCAAGCCAATGGATTTCAAACATTTTTTCCTGTGTCCCTAGACAGGGAGAGAAGGGAAAGCCTGGATTATCAGGATCCATGGTGTCTTTCTGAATCTTTCATCACAGTGGGCTGCTTTTATATGTAGTAGTATGCCTTGGACTTCCATGAAATATTTCTGTTGAAGAAAGTATTATAGTGCTTTGAGGAAAACAAAACAGAACAAAAACCTTTGAGAACTGCAGCTCCCAGCAGGAGAAATTAAAAAGAAAGCTTAACATGGCAACAGGGTCCATTGTCCCTTAGCCCCACCACACCTCTCAGGAGCAGGAAGAGGAGGGAGAGGGGTGAAATGATCCTTAGGAACAGAGGCAGCCGGAAAGAGGAAGGAAAACAAACTCACCATCACATTACCCTCACTGCACTCAAGCAGCCCCTGGCAGCAGCACGGAAAGGTTCTGTTCTTTGCTAAACATTGTAAGTAACCAGCTGGGCTTGTCATGCCCACTTAATAGCAGCACTTTAAGAAAGTGTTGTCATTTTCTTGTCGTACTCATTTCTCTACCCTCTATTATCTTTTCAAAATCATATTACAAAATATTATGAGCTTCCTGTATCAGACACTTTGGGTCTTAGTCACTCAATTATTAAAATTGTATGATTTTTTAAATTGCCATTATGTGTGGGCTGTCTTTACCAAAGCGACAAAGCAATTGAGTTAACCCAAATGGTGCTATGATTGCAGGATCAGAACATGGAAAATTATAGCGTTGGAGAAAAAAAAAACAGCTATTTCACATCAGTGCCAATAAAATCCTGGGAAACTCACTGCGGCACCATTATGTTAGACAGAGCAGAGCAAATGCTCCCAACGTATTACCACGCTGGGTAATAGGAAAACAAAGCCATTGAGAGCTATTAGTTCTATACCAAGTTACTCATCTATAGTAAACAAGGCCCTCTGGTACTGTGATGTGCCCCATGTTCCACACGGGCAATTCTGACCCACTGACAGCCATTCCTCATTTCACCTGTGCCCATCACCACGTGGTCCCCATATACCTCCTGTCATAGCTGTGGATATCTAGGATTGGTTCTGCTGCCTCTCTCAGCAGAGAACTGTGAACAGAACTCCATAGAGACTGGGTGGTGCAGGAGCCATCCACAGGCCAAGCTGGCTCTATGACATTATCTCTCTGGGCTTGATGAGCTACTGACAAGGCCAACCTGAGAAGGCATGGAATTCACAGGTGCCTGCCCAGCCCGATTTTTTAAAAAACCAAGCAACAACTCCATTGCCTGTTGTTCTTCAGATAATGGTCAGTACATTATCTGTAGAATAAGAACAAGGGTCCCAGCTCCCTTGTTCCTCCCACATAGACATCTGAGCTGGGCTCACCTAACATCGACCTGCAAGTTCAGTGTAACTGAACTGTGGACCAGTCTTGTTGCTTATCAGGGAAAATGATCTACAACGGTAGAGGCAAGAAGCTTAAACTCAAATGCTCAAAGGGATACACAGGATATAAAAATGGAGAAAGATATTACAATAACTACAAGAGTGTGGCGTGGTGGAAACTAGAAGTCCATATCCACCCAAAGGAGGCTACACAATGCAACTCCAAAGCACTCTTCCCAGGACAAACACAAGACCAGCCTTCACAGAGCTTCCAGTTTGCTTGTTTTCAGCATGTCTAAAATAGACATTTTTATGTAAAATGGTATTTCTTTAAGTTGCCAATGCTTTCTGTTTTTTAAAACAAAACATTTTTGCCCACTGTGTTAGTTTTCTATTGCTACTGTAACCAATGACCACAACCTTAGTGGTTTAAAACAACACAAATATATTATCTTACAGTTCTACAGGTCAGATGTCCAAACTGTGACTCAAGGGGCTAAATCAAGTTGGCAGCAGGGCTGCATTCTTTCTAGAGGTCCTGGGAAACAACTGGTTTTCTTGCCTTTTCCAGTTTCTAGAGGCTGCCTACATTCCTTGACTAATAGTTTATTCCCTCGTCTTCAAAGCCAGAAGCAGTGTATTAATATCTTCAAATCTCTGACTCTAACACTTGTGTTTCCCTTCTGTAGGGAGATTGGAATTATATTTTGCCCAACTAGATAATCTAAAATAATCTCCACATCTCACAATCTTCAACTTAACCACATATGCACAGTAACTTTTGCCATGTAAGGTAAAATAGTTACAGGTTTTGGGGATTAGAGTCTGGAAATCTTGGTTTGGGGGGTGGGCATTATTCTGCCTGCCATCTCACCATTTTGCAATGTTCTAGGTACCTTAGAGAGTTCACAGGCTAACTTCATGTCAGCCTTGAGCTAGTTCTCATGCCCTGGATCTAGTACCCATAATCATGTCTCTATTTTCTGCTCCCAATCTTGTTAACAACACACCTTCCTGTGCTTACAACATTGCCTAGCTCTAAAGGTTATACAATGCTAATCTTGACCCGTAGCGTGGAACTGAGCTCACTGATGGTAAACTCGTTCCCAGACTTCAAACTTTTAGTACTAGACTTTTCCACACTGCCTAGATCATCACCAGGACCTGTCTGCTGCTCTCTCTATCAAATAAATCCCTGTCTGTCCTAAGAATTGTAGCTTCATTCTTTTGGGTTCTGAAGCCAGTTATTCTCATCTTCAAAGCTTTGAAATTACAAGTATCTTGTGAAGGATTATACTTTTTCTTTTTTTGCATTCATTAACCATCAAGTAAGAGCTATAGTAGAAGCTAAGATGGATTCCTCAGCCTGAGATGGGCCAGTAAGGATGGAGAAATGGGATACTTTGAGAGCTGCTCCAAGGATACATATTTACTGCCTTTAACCACATTGACTAGGTAGGCCTAGATTTTTGACCCCAGTTGTCAAAATAAAAGTTTAGCAACAGTATATGGATGAGCAGGGATATATCTCTTTTAACTAATGCAGGATCTCACCTGGACCTCCCTGCTTATAGCAAAATCCTAGTCTCCTCTCAGGGAAAATGGGAAAACTCAGAAGCTAAGCAAAGACCAGAGTCCTGCAAGGGCAGAGAAAAGAGAGTAAATATGGCTGATGTTGGGTTTGAATTTCCCTTCACAGTGGTAATAAGTTTACCAAAAATTGAAGCCCAAGGCCACAGTGTTTAATTTAAAGGCATTCTAGATTTCCAGAGCAGATTGAGGTCATAGCAGAATTTAACTTTGCCTAGTGATGAACAGCAGGCCGCCTTCCCAGACAGAGCAGGAGACTGGACCCTGACCAGAGGCAGCTCCTGCGCCCTCCCTCTCACTTTCTCTCCCCTCCCCCTGCCATTCTTCTTCCTCTTTTCTCTTCCCTGGGAGCTTCCTGTTGTCCATCTGTGGGGTAGGAGTGCCTATATTACAGGCAATATTTGTATTTGCTCCATTTGAAATTCAGTTTTATTAGCTAGCCTTTGACCTCCAGCCTGTTGCTCAGAGCATGGCTGGGCTCTCTCTGAAGAGCCCATGGGCCAGCATGAACAATCTTTATCTCATCTAGCCTACACCCACATATAGCAGAGACTATACACAGAAGTCACAGAATTCTGGACCCTGTGCTGCATCTGTCCCAAAGACATGTTTGTCTGCTTTAAAAATCAAAACATTCCACAGGAAAATTCAGACAACCAACCTCTCTTAAAGCCATCAAAAGATCTGGCCTCACCAGTCCTGCATTCCCACAGGCAGTGTACACCAGGAACTAAGTAGCAACTGACCTTTTGTGCAGGTGCACCCTCTCCAGTATGGCACAGCAACCTAGCTACCCCAGGAAGTATCTGAGTTTGTAACCCATACAATATCATGTAGAGAATAAATGTATGGAATCTGGCAGGCTTGGGGCTGATTCTTAACTCCACGTGTAACAATGTAGGCTTCTAGGTGCACTACTAAAACCACTGGTAAGGGATCAAATCCCATTTCCACATGATAGGAGACTCTCCAAATTCTTTTATTGTGTCTGAATATTCTTGCAGTGAGGAGTTCTTAAAACAAGCTGAGTGTTCATTGGTTCTTTGGGATCACTTTGTCATCTACATATTAGTGATTTGAAGTGACTTCTCTTTCCAATTATACTTATTACATCTGGCCCACCTCCAGTGTTCCATGATGTAGCACTGTGAGTGGGCTGTTGCTTTTTCTGTTTAATACTTGCAAACTCCTAGCATGACCAAGATGATCATTTAGTGGTGGTGAAGGATACAATAACAGGGCCAGGTCAGCTCACCCACACCACTTCTGGTGTCAGCTTCCTGGGCTATGGATTCCATTTCAGACACCAGCATCTGCTCAGTATCACTTTCAATACAGACCTAAGGTTGGAAAGAAATATTTCAGTGCCAGATAGATATTTAAATTTTTTTAAAAATGTTCTCAAGAGATTGTTCATTGGACCATTTTATTTTCAGGATGCACAGGAAATGTTTCTCTTACCAATTTGAAATAAATGTAATTGACCTTTTAAACACAGAACCTCAGTGATTTACAGAAAAGAGAGAGACAGTTCAGCCTAATTTTATTAGAATGAATAACAATGGTGATTCTTCTATAAGACCTTCAGCTAATAAAAGCAAAATGTCTCTTCTAATGGTCATTAAAAGACTGGATATATAGATATATGAAGTTGGAAGAATTAGTAGCAGGAGTCCAGTTACCATATCCCAGAGTGAGACCATGAGAGGAGCATGACATTGCTAGGCAACAATGCGCAGTTAAACAAGTTTTCACTGGCTCAGTGTGGTGTAGTAGGTAAGAAGCAAGATTTTCAAGAAAAGCAAAGGGGAAAAAAAGATGAAATTGTTTATTTTAATAGGCTAGAGATGGAGGGAACAAAGACAGATATACAATTAGTCACAGCCAAATGTTCAGATATAAAATGTGAATTCTAGAAAAGAGTTCTAGGGAAAACAAATAAGAATTCTAGAAAATCTTAAACATTTCTTTCACTAAATTACAGATGATTGTTTTTTAAATTAGGATTGGAGGTACTATCCAGGTATTACGCTTTATAACAGATCATGGTAAGAGTAATCATATTATGTTAAAGTTGAGGAATGAGGTTCAGAGAAGGTAAGTTCAAGTACCCAGCATTAGATGCTGGAAACAGGAGAAGCCAGGATTTGAATACACTCCTGTGTGATTCCAAAGCTCGTGATCTTTCCATTATTCCATCCCAGGGTTATTTTACTTAAGAATAACTTTTATATGTGACACCTTAGCTTTCCTGATTCTTCAAGGTTTCCAACAAAGCAACATAGTTGCCTAGGAAAACACATCGGTGCAAATAGTTATTCATTTATTCCTTCATTCAACAAATACTACCTCCTCTCACCTAAACACTGTTCTTAGCACAGGAAATACACTGGTGAAAAGATGAGTTTTGTACCCTCTTGAATCTTATGTTCAAGTGGAATTTGGAGAGGCTAGCAACAAATGAGTGAAAAATAGATTATATTATTTAGGTAGAGATGAGCTCTATAAAGAAAAATTGAGCAGGGTAAGGGGAATAGCGTGGGGTGGGTTAGACAGAATATCCAGAGTCAGCCTCTCTGAGATGTCATCAGTCTACATTCATGTCCAGGGAAGATTAGCTCATGATTTTTTTTCTGCTGTTACTCGGTTGTATTTATTCATGTGTTTATTGATGCATTCATTTGCTAGTTTGTTTTTAGACTTCTACTTTGAGGAATTGTAAAAAATGTTTCTCTTCTAATTAACTTCTTGACTTTGTCCTACAAATGCATGACTCTCCTCGAACGAATATACTGAAACTAGGGCTTTAATTCTTTGAGAAGACCTGCCCCACTGCAATCACTGCCTAACTGGTGTCCTACAGCTACGCTTACCAATGCACTTCCATTCTCCTTACATGGTCTTTTATACACAAAAATCAAATCATGACATTCTTCTGCATGAAACCCTCCAGTGATACCCCATGGAACTAAGAAGGAAATCCACCCTTCTGAACATGGCACCATGATCTAGCTTCTACCACTCCTCTATCTCATCTTGTATACCTTTTCTCTGTGTCATCTATCCTGTTATTAGGTGTTGCTATGATTGGGGGCTTTACTGGAATAATGGGATACAATTGAGCTCATATGTAGATTGGTCATCTTAAATACACTTTCAGACCATTTTTTCTTACTCCCATACTCAAAAACAAAACTCTAGAGAATAAAATTCTAGCTCTTGTGACTGGAATTTGGAATTATACCTTTCCAGCCTTCCTTCTTACCTCCTTCCCATCACATAGCTTTATTTCCACCCAAACTAACGTACAATATGTGAACTATTCACACCTTCCAATTTCTCCTCCATTCTTTCACATGTCTGCCTCTGAAATGATCACCCATGCTCTGCTTCTCCCATTTCTAATTATTAATACCTGTATCTTTTCTATTTTTTAAATATTTATCTGTGCTATCACCTCTTTCAATAAAATCTTGTTTGATTCTTTCAAAGAAACAGAAGTTCCTCCCCATCTCTCACATGGTACATCTTACTCTCCAATTTGTGTTATAATTTTCTATAATCATCTCATTTTTTTCTACCAGCCCATAAACTCATTATATTAGACAGAATAAATGATAGCTACAACCCTATAATCTCAGTGGTTTACCAAAATGAGGGTTGACTTGTGGTTCATGTCATAATTCAGTGTGACTCAGGGGGGACGGGGCAGGGAAGACTCTGCTTTTCCCAGTCTTTGGGTTCCAGGCTGCTTCTCCCATCAGGTTGTCTGTGCCATCTCCTTGAAATCCTCCAATGGATCCTTTGAATCTGACTGGCAACAAGAACAGAGAGCATAGAAAAGCTGCCCGATCAGTAGCCTTGGCCTAGGAGTAAGACACACCCCTTCTCACTTTCCATGCATGAGGAGTGGTCGTAAGCCCTCACCTCAGGACAGGAGAGCTGGGAGGACGAGCCAGCAATGTGCCCAGAAAAGAAGAGGAAATGTGATTGGTGAGTATCTAGCCAATCTCTGCCATAATCCCAACCATAGATTCTATCAGAATCCCACAAAGACCTATTGTAGTGTCTTGAACATTAAATATACTCAAATTTTACCCCCAAAATGAAAAGATTAATATGGTAATAGGACTCTGTTGTGAAGCTTTCTTTTCCTATTCTCTAGTCCTGCATCTACTCTCAGACTCAGATTTCCCATCCTTTCACATGGAGAACATTTGATTCATAGCTTTCTGATTAATTATGCCCTCCTGGCATGGGCAACAGAGTCAGCACCACATACAAATATTCTTTGACTGAGATCTTTTTTCCCTTGTGCCCTCCCATGCTGCTTGAAATGTATACATTAGAGTCACTCACCTGGTTATGATCTCTAGAGCCAATATCACATAGATTATGTTTCTGTGAATTACTAAAATGTAACAAAATTGAAAATTGATCACATGAATTTTTTATATAAAAGATAACTATCACTAACTTACTCTTTGGTAAAGAAAAAATAATGAAGGAAATTTTAAAACAATTTGAGAAGAATGGCAATAAAAGTACTACATGCCCAAATCTGTGAAGTGTAGCTAAAGCAGTACACAGAAGAAAATGTACAGCTCTAAGTACATTAATCAGGAAACAAGAAATATGGCAGAAAGGAAACAACCAGGATGTTAAAAGGGACAGCCTGTGATACTGAAAGGGAACCACAGTGAGTAAAAAAGGCTGTACAATCAACATGTATGCATGCCCCATAAGTCAAGTGAATACTATTAAAGGTAGCTGGGCATGAATCATCTTACTCAAAAGGTCTACCTGCCAAGGTAAAATGTCCTCCAGCAATAGGCTGTGGGATGTATTTTTGAGAGCACAGTTGGGGAAGGTCAGAGTATATAACAGCAGAACAAATATCCCCAATCAGGACCCAGCGCAGTGGGGAGAACCTGGCAGAGCTTCGGAAGAATACAAATAAGCACTTGAAAAAGAGGAAATAACTATAAAAGTAATAGAGATTGTTTAATGTTATAAAAAATATTATGAACAACTAAACAATGTATTGAATTACATTTTAAAAATCTAGAAGAAATTACTAAATTTCTTGGAAAAGATACAAAACATCAAAATAGGCATAAGAAGAAATAGAACCCATGAATATACCAAATCATTAAATAAATTATGATAATAATAAAAAAAATCTTCCTTATTCTACCAATCTTCCCACCACCACCCAGAACATTCAAGACTGGGATTGTTACATGGGTGAGTTTAGCAAACTTTAAAGAAACAGATAGCCACTATATATTCAAGTTGTTCCAGAAAATGTAAAAGCAATAAAAATTAGCCAATTCATTCAAAAAGCCTTGTATAACCTGTATAGTAAAACCAGATAAAAATCATAATACAGAAAGAAAATTTGGGACAATTTTACTTATAAAATGGATGTAAAAAATCCTGGGTTAGCTAACCAAAATCAATAGCATACTTTAAAAAAATGATGACAAGTAAGGTTTATTTCTGAAATTCCTGGATGTCTCAGTATCAGTCAATCAATGTAATTTACTACATTAGCACTGGAGAAGACATGTTATATGGTCACTTTAATAGATACATTAAAAGCACTTGATAAAGTTAATATATATTATTTTGATTAAAAAATTAGAAAGAAACTGTTCATTAAAAAATAATAAGGCTCATGATAGGTGACCAAAAACCTAGGGCAAAATCATAATGATAAAATTTTAAATTTATATTTTTTAAGGTTGGGAAGAAGAAAAGGTTGTGTGCCATCTATCGTTTCAGCTGTCTGACATGGTACTAGAGGTCCTGACCAACATAATAAGACGTCAGAAAGTAAAAGAGAGAGAGAGGAAAACAGATGTTCGGAAGGAGGATACAGTTATTACCATTTTTTAAAGACATAATAAGATACATTTCTACTGGGAGGGTAATGACAAGAAAATCAATGCAACCTATTAGAACTGGTAAGATTCGACCAAAGTAGATAGAGACGAGATCAATTCCCAAAAATCAGTCACATCTGTCTTCATCAATAGATGTTGGTTATCAATAATAACCAACAAATAGCATGGCAATGAAAAAAACAAAACACATCTAGGAATTAATCTATTAAACGTGCTTAATATTTAGGGAGAAAAATTTTAAACATTTTTAAATGACCTCTCTCATCTCTTCCCCCCACAAACTTGAATAAACAGAGAAATATACTTCATTCATAGAGATGACAGCATTGTAAACTTGTTCACTTTCCACCAAATGACTGTATAAATTTAATGTAGTTCCAATCTAAACAACACTGAGGAGCTCAACAAATTTATTCTAAGAATGTTTAATGAAGAATAAACATCCATTAATAGGCCAATAATTAATAAGCCACAGTAATCAACAATGTAGTCCTGGCATAGAGTCAAAAAATACACCAACAGAATATGGTAGAAAACCTAGAAACAGATCCATTTATATAAGAACCTACCAAATGGTAGAGATGGTGTCAAAGATCAGTGGATACTGCATGAATTGTTTAGAAAATGATGTCAAGAAAAAAATAAGTTACACTTCCTACTTCATATTGTACATAAAAATTAAATTACAAGTGTATTAAAGACCTAAATGGAAAAAGTAAAATTATAAAATAACAAAAGGTAGAAGAATACTTTTGTTACTTTGGGTACAAGGAAAGATTTCTTTAAAAATACTCCAGAATTACAAGCCATGAACAGAAAAACTGATAAATTTACATAAAAATTATAGATATCTGTTTAATGAACATCATTGTCAAAGTTAACAGATGGGTGGCAGACTGGGACAAGATATTTGCGACATCAAAATCTGACAAGGATTTGACATCTAAAATATACAAAGAACTCCAGAGAATCAGCAAAAAAGAGACAAAAAATCACAATGCTTAAATTGTCAAAAGTTAAACCTACATAGTTCATAGGTGATTCAAAGAGATTAGGATTAAGTGAACAAGCATCCAATCTCACTAGCACTCAGAAGAATCCTGAACAAAGCAAAAATTATATACCAGGTTTTATTCAAAAGATTGAGAAACATTGGAAAGATGAATACCTAAAGTGTTGCTGAGAATGTCACAAATATGAAAAATTCCTGATCAGCAAAAGGAAGAGTAAACCAGTATATCCACTACGAAGAGCAATGTCGATTATAATCTAGCAATCCAGCTCCAGAGTGTATAGGACAGAAAAATTTGCACACCAAGTCCACAAGACTTGTCCAAATGGTATAACAAATATGATCCTACCCTGTATCTAGATGACAAAACTAACGTTTTGTACAGTCCTAATGACTATCACAAATACTGGCTTTATTCTTCCTTCTATAAACAAAATACCCTGAAGTCTCCTTTAAGGGAGGGAATATAGAAGTCTCATCTAATCATGACTCATCTATCAGTTTCTATATCAGTCAGAATAGGATGGGTTTTGCTGCAGTAACAAATATTTCCCAAATCTTATCGGCTCATAATAGCAAAGGTTTATTTCTCATTTATGCTATTTTTAAAAGACTGTGTGGCAGGGTGGATCTGATCATAGGAATCACCCCAAATCCATGACTCAGGCTGATGGAGCAGGAATTATCTGGAACATTGTTAGTTACAGAAGCAAAAACAAAGCATATGCTACACATGCCTCCACCTGGAAGTGACATGTGTCACTTCTATTCATGTTTCATCATCCAAAATGACTCATGTTACTAAGCCTAAACACAACAGAGAAGCATAGTCCTCCACAAGAAGTGCCAGTTAATATTGATGAACAATGATAGTCTACCTCAGTGGATGTTCATCAGCAAAGATAGATATATCTAAGTTCAACTATAATAAAGAAATCAGAATTTAAATTTATAAGACAATTTATTTAATATATTTATGTAATTTTTATGTTTTAAAAACACAAAATACAATTTTTAAAGACAAACACAGTATTTCCCTCTTATCCATGATTTTACTTTCTGAGGTTTCAGTTACCCAGGGTGAGCCTCACTGCTGAAAATATTAAATTGAAAATTCTAAAAATAAACAATTTATAAGTTTTAAATTGTGTGCCATTCTGAGTAGTGTGATGAAATCTTGCACTGTCCCACCTGGGACGTGAATCATCCCTTTGTCCAGCATATCGATGTTGTACACGTTATCCACTCATTAGTCAGTTAATAGCCACCTCAGTTATTAGATTGAAAAAACACAGTACATATAGGGGTTTGCACTATTCACAGTTTCAGGCATCCACTGGGGGTCTTGGAACATATACACTGTGGATAAGGGGGCACCATTCCATATCCAAATAAGCATATGGAGGGTCAATTGTAAGGAAATATAATTTATACATTAGAAGGGGATGGGTATCTATGAGAGATACTGGAATCAAGTGGATATGAAGCAATTCATGTAAAAATAATAAAATAAATACTGCCTTACAATGATTGATGATAGTGTTCTATGTATTGAGTATAATCAACTTAATTCTATTCAACTGATGTTCATTAAGAAAGCTTCTAGGTTTCCTTTCAAGTGCAAATATGCGATTTGAGAGAGATAATATATAAAAATATTATCTCACATATATACATCCTCCATGGCAAATTATCAGATGTGTTCCTGGCTCCATCAGACTCAAGGAAATTATACTTGGGCAATGTATGTTTTTATAGGGGAGAGGAGTGTCATGAAAATGCCTGGCACAGAGCAGGCACTTAATAAGTAGTATCAGTTTTCATACAGACAGTGCTTTGCTATGTATAAGTTAATCATCACAACAAAATAAAAAATTTTAATTGCAATTTCACATTTGAAGAAACTAATAAAAAGACAGGGATAGTGAGTTGTCTCAACTTTGAACTGACAGTAAGAAGTGAAATGAGGATAGAAATTCTCAACTTGTGAATTCTTGTTTAGTCTTAATTTGACTCTCAACACTCAGTCTGACACAAGAAAAAAGAATTCTTTGAATCCAAGGCGAATGTGGTTTGAGCCTGGTATCACAAGAGCCTCTAAATAGCTCTCAACGCTCTTTCTTATCTGCTCCTCCCATACTTACATAGCTGGATGGGCATAGAAAAAACTTCCAGAATTTTTCTTTTTCTACACTCTGTTAAACATTGTCTGGAAATATAATTTGTCCTGGTGCAACTTCCCACAGGCACAGTAAAAGCAACATGAGTAAGTAGCTCATATAAGCTCAAATACTACCACACCCTTTCAAAGTCATGCTACCAAACTCTTTCAATACGTAAAAAAATGTTTTTCTTTAACAGAGAATACTTTTAAGGCAACATCTATAGTAAAATGTTGAACTAAGTGGGACAGGCAATGCACTATAGAATGGCATGTAATTTTCAAGGAATAAGAGACAAAAGATATTATATAATGTCAAACTGGGACCAAAGAAAGATCAGGTATTTATTGGAGCATGAGAAAATGTTGAATTATGAATATATAAGACAGTGAGTTAAGGGCAATAAACAAATTCTTCTCAGACAACCACACCATGCTGACAAGTAACCAAAAAACTATAGATGCAATTTAATCCCTTGAAGTATTTTACACAAAATCTCTAGCATTTAACACAAAAAAATTTTGAAACCACTTTTCTAGATCAGGTGTCAGAAAACTACAGCCCATGGCCTATTTTATAAGGCCTGTAAACTGAGAAAGGTTTTTGGGTTTTTTAAAAATATTTTTAAAGAGTTGTCAAGAAGAAGAAGATAGAGAAGAAAGAGAAAAAGGAAAAGTGACAGAGACAATATGTGGCTTACAAATGATACCTAGTATCTGGCCCTTTACTGAAAAGTATGCTGACCTCCGTTCAAAATCAACGAAAGAATTGCTATGCTTCTACATTGGCAAGGAAGATATGAAACCCCCAGAAAGCTAACATAGTTGTATAGTATCTTTTACCCCAAAAGCAGGTCTCAACAACCCAAAGCAGAGTAATTAGAGCTTTATTGGGATACAGCCATGCCCACTTGTTTACATATTGTCTTTGGCTGCTTCTGAGCTACAACAGCAGCATGGAGTAGGCTAAAGTATTTACTATTTGTCTGTTTCATATAAAGTTTGCTGGCTGTACAACAAAGAAAAATAGCAAAACTATTGCCACTTATAATGTGATGTCTCTTTTAATATTGGTAGACTGCTCAGCACTGAGGGACACTTTTAAATTTTCTACGTTTTTTTGTTCATAGTTGCTATACTTCTTTTAATGTTTATGTCCTTCTAACTGTTCTTGTCCAAAGCTCCATTATGTTGCTGTAGTCTTTGCTACTAGAAATGCAAATAACTGTGAAGCTATGTCCTTGTTGACATAGACCACAGACACCAGGCCTGTTGATCACATACATGATTGATGAAATTCAGCTAGATTTAGGTATGTCTACCTCACCGCAGGCAATGACTGATTAAGATTCTTCAGTTGAAACATTATGTGAATAAGACTTGCATTGAATAATTTCACAGTTAATAAACTGGTATGAATGTATTGAGAAAGATACTGTAAGATATACATGTGTCTGTGTGTATATATATAAAAGGATACATACGTATGCACGTGTATACAATACAATCATCTTTTCTATAAGGGTTTTGTTGAGGTCAATGTAATTTACATCACATTATTACATCATCGAATGCCTCCTTTAAGGAGTTTTTATGATGACACTTGAGAAAAATGTCTCAGGATTTTGTACCTGAAATGCTTGTACTGTGTGACCATGTGTATATGGTCACTGACTGTTCTATGTATCTATCTATTGCCTCTCAACTCTAAATTCACTCTTCATTGCCTGTTCTGCAAAAATGTATCTGGGCCTTTTCAATATGTTCCCTTTGCTAGCTGGCACATCGTTAAGCTTTGTCAGGAGAGGGAATTGGAGGGCCACTGCAAGAGAAAGGGTTTTGCATTCTGGTTCCTGGTTTGGGTTTCTGGTTCTTGCTTTGGCTTCCTTGACTACATCCTTCTCATCTGTGTGAGCACTTCTGTGTCCTTCAGGGAACCCCAGAACCCCATTACTTAGGCAGGAAAAGAAATTAATTTCTCCAAGGATGCTGACAGAAAAACCATTACCAAGGAATAAAGCAAACCCTCTTTTATGCTGTTTTTTGTTTTTTCCTCACTATAAGATAGCCTCTGGCTACAACAAAGGAACCAGCTCTCAAAGCAACCCTTTTTCCTTTACCTTTTCTGCTGTTAACTCTTTAGGAAAGCAAAGTACTTAAGTAACCTTTTAAGATCATTAAATTCAACACCAGCATAGTTGGAAGAGCTAAATCTTGCCCTGAGAAAAGATGTCAGGATATTGGGGTAGCCTTGAATATTTCTACCTTTAAGTCATCAATTTAAAGACAACACCAATTCCTAATCAAGATCAAAGATATAAATATCAGCATTTTTAAATAGCAGAAATCGGAAATACTCTAAACGTCCAACACAAGTCAATTAGTCAAATAAATCATGATCTCTCCCTACAATGTTCTGGCATACAATTGCTAAAAATGAGGTCAAAGAGAAAGATTGCATGGCAGGAGAAAAATGATCTTCGGGTGTTATTAAGTTAAAACAAAAACTTTTATGAAGCCGTAAATACAACATTTATTTTTTAAAATTATGTATACCCACAGACACATGCGTACTCCCATTATGCACACACATAAATCAAAAATATGTAGACAATTGTTTTCTCTGGCTTTTGAGCAATTTATACTACTTTGATTATGCTTCTCTGAAATCTTCAAACTCTAATTTAAACTTAAATTCTTTCTATAATTAGAAAATATTCACATTATTTTTTACAGGCACAGAAATTATTGAATTCTGATAAAATTCCCAAATTTATGGAAAATCACAATCCCTGATATAGATATAAAACAGAAATGTTCCCTTGCTTTTCTAATCTGGTATTTATTTTAAAAAAATTCTTGCTGACCAAGATTGTTTGCTGATCTCATCAACACAGGGAGCAAAAAATAATTAACCAGAATCAAAGATTTTAATCAGTTAATCAGTTATTCAACAATATAAGCCCCTGAAAGTACAGCCAACATGGAGATGGTTTTATTCAACAAATGAGGGGATAGCTTAAAGAAAGAGAGAGAGAGAGAGAGAGAGAGGGAGGGAGAGAGACAGAGAGACAGAGACAGAGAGAGAGAGAGAGAGAGATTGATTGAGATCCAACAATACAGTTGTCATGGGCTACAAGAGTAGAAAATTAATTGAAAAAAAAAAAGCCTCATCTCTTCCATGGAGGCAGTGCCACATTTACTTAATGTGGGATTTTCTTCATCTGTATAGGGGTGACAAAATAGCCATGGAAGTGAGTATGTTAATGCTATTTATACATATACAAAACATAAAAGCAGTTGGATTACTCTTGATATGTATTTGATTTGGGCATTTAAGGAGATGTTTGTCATTCTCTGTGTCTTTTTCTGTTTGTTATTTGATTATATGCTTGCCTGGAAACTAATCTTAACACCTGTTATGCAATATTGGAATAAAGATAAGCAATTTAATTATTAAATTCTAATTTAATTAAATGGATTTATTTAATGAATATTATTGCTACTACTATCATTTTCCAAATGTTTATAATACACCAGGTATTTTGATAAGCATTTAATCGATGCCACTTTATTTAGTGTTCTCAACTTTGCTGTAGATATCATTTTCAGAAGAACAGGATCAGAGAGATTCTGTGACTTGCGGAAAGTTGCACAGTAAGTATCTGAAACAATATTGAGATATATTCCTAATTCATAAGTATGTTCGAGTTTCACTGTCTTAACCTGCTGATTTTCACATGACTCAAGTGGTTTGGGGTGGTCCTGAAGATACTCAGACCAGGCACTTAAGTTCCTCAAGCCCAAAGATGTGAAAATCATTGTCAGAAATGAAAGTTATCGAGGACTTTATCAGCATTAATGTTTTGAATCAACAAAAGAATGAGAGAAAGGGAAATATAGTGTAGAAAACACAATCTGATCCTACTCTTATTTTCTAGGTCCATGAGAGCTGGGATGGGTGGGGGGTTTTGTAATCATTTTAGAGTCTAGCAGTGACAGCCTCAGATTATATAGTCATAAATTGTCTTGTGAAGTCAGAAGTTTCTTGAAGAGATAGCTTCAGATAATCCTCTGTGTTCAAAGTAGAGTAAACGTCACAGTTGAATGAAAACTGTAAATTCAGTTAGAAGTCAGCAATTTCAGTTGTGAATTTGGCATTTAATGTCTATGTATAACACAGAAATAAATTAAAAACTATAAAACTGGAATTTTAAGACCAGTTCTGTAAACTGCTTAAACCTCATTAGTCTTCATATTTCTTTCCTGTTAAGCAGCAGTGTGTATATCTGTTCTATCTACTTTATAGAATTTTTACAATATTTAAATGACATGAGTTTGGAAACATTGTAGACACTATTAACTATTGTATGATATGTGACATACATATCATACTTTTTGCTATAAATAATTTCTTCAGTTGGGGGTCAATTTTTGAAATAACTTTGAGTTTTTCTTTTTTATTACAAAAATAATATATCTTCATGGTCCAAACTATTAAAATTCCAGAAAAAAATTTTTAAATCCCTTATGCAGTGATATTCTGGAGCTGTCTTATATTGGTTTCTGAGTAAATTATGTGCATATCTTCTAAATTATATGTTCAGTGATGCTATGTTAGTAGCTTGAAATCAATCATGATGAGATTATTTACACCATGGAAATTGGCAAATGTTGCCAAGCAGGGCTTTCTTTTTTGGACCCAGTTGTTATTCATTTATCAACACACCACTACCCATAACCCTAGAGTTTTGTCAATCTGGTAAACTTCAAATCAGATTACTATCCTTCTGGCAAGTCAAAAATCGAGGGAGATTCGAAATAAGAACCAGATAGTCTGCCTTGAACCTTTGATGTGTCATCCTCCAACAGAGAAGTAGGGTGTCTGAATAAACAATGAGAAAACATGCCTTATGGGCCCTAAATCCGAAGGCCTGCATTGGCTTAGATCTTTTGCATTATTTGGCCATGTGAATGAGTTATACAACCCTTGTGGTTTTCTTCTTTCTTTTTTAACAGTTTTAACTGCTAAATGCCAAAGTCACAGATCTTCAGAGGCTTTGCCTGTGCCTAAGTTATTTCATTAATGTCTCACTCCTAATGAGAACATTTCTCTTCCTCACATAGATGGCCAAGAAATAGGGTTACTGGCCTTCCCCTTAGACATTTGAGTTCCCTGCTCAGGTTCCAAATTACGTATAATTCCAAGACACATTTTGGTGGCAAATAGAACCAGGAGTACCACCCCAGCTTGCCTTATATCCCCTTATTTTATGGAACTATTTTCTGCTGTCACCACCCTGGAACATCAGGAAGTAATTTCCCAGGGATTTCAGAAGTTCAATGAGGACATTTGAAACGTAAGACTTATTTTCTCCATACTTACCCATACTCAGTCAATACACACAAAATTTTTAGATGATATTTTGTCCACCAGAGGGCACTCCTATTGTTCCAAGCATAGAACTAAACATTATGGCAATTTGAAGAGAAAGCTTAGAGTTGGAGATATGAAAGAACACCCCCCCCAGGACTCATCAAGTCTTTACTGTTAATAAATGCCAGACAGAAAAATAAAAATAAATTTTATTTCATTTTATCTCCTCTCCTCCCATCCCCCCTCTACCCTCTGCCACATACACCAAAAAAAAAAAAAAAAATCTCATTAATTCATGAAAGAGGTGGGGGGGGGCGGAGAAGGGACCAGGGTGAAATTCTGTGTTCCACATTTTTGAAGTACCAACTTTGCAAGAGGGTATATTTTTCTTAAAAATGTGGGAGTGTGGAGAGTTTGGAAGAATAACAAGAAATTGGTTTCCATAAAGTTACATCCTTGGTGCTTTAAGATGATACATCTCAAGTTGTTTTCCAGATGAAGCTGATGAACTGCATGGTTCAGATGAACTTTACACTTCTCAAGTGCTAGAAAATCTAGAGGCCACCACAAGGCTGCGGTCTAGTGTGTTGACAGCTTCAGCCACAAGTTATTCCAGCTTCTCACAAAAACAAAATAAACTTGTGATTTCTGAGACATGTTGTGGAGCTCATTAGTGGTTTCAACTAAGTGCTGTTTATTGATCTTAAAGTCTTTCTCTCCTCAACACAAGTATATTTCACCTATGTCTCTATCCTTTCTAAACATTTCAGCATTATGAACCCACCCATTCATCGACCCTAGTAATCGCTAAATTTAAGCCACTAGATCTCAGATAAGGATTCTACCTCCTTCCAGTTATGTTACCATATCAAACATTTGCCTCGTGCCATTTTGTTTCTCTGCAGGAGCATTTTTATTCACACATTTCAGAATTATACAGATCAAAAGACCCATGAAGTTATTTCTGTTTCACAATGGCTCACCAATTAAAGGTCTCCATTATCTTTATTTTAAAGAGTGCCCATTTAAGCCAACTTAGAATGATCTGAAATCTAGTATCTAGTAGTACAAACACACATACCACAAGTACTTTACTAAAGGAGGGAAAAAATGAAATAATTTAAGGTTTTGCTTCAATTTGAAAATGGTCGCAAAGTAATTATCAGAGAATTGCTAATGGACATTCATAAATTTGACCTTTTCAACACAGCCCAAAGTTGCCAGGTACTGTAAAGCTTCGAAAAAATTGGCCCACTGGCACTGCCAAGACCAAAAGCAAAATTGGCCAACCTTCTCCAGTTCACATCTGGGTTCAGTTTGTTCTCAGTAAGAAGAGCTTAACCAATTGTGCTGACTCAGTCTCAGTTCAGATAGGAAAGCAGCAACGTTATATGAAAGGAGCAGGAATAGGTGAATGTCCCTTTAAGTCCTCCCCTGACGGGGAAACAATGTTTTATTATGTTTGGACAGTCCTTACATAATGCCTGGTATTAGGGAATCCACTGTTTTATAACTGAGTGGTGCCTATTGGGCTTAGATGGTCCCTTTTTGAAGTATGCAGTTTACTAGTCAGAAGACTTCAAAAATATATTATTACAAGGGCTTTAAACTGGGCAGGATTAAGCTGAAAAGAATTAACTCTCTTTCCAATATACAAGATAAGATGCAGAAAGAATTTCATAATTCAGACTTAATATGAGAAATACCATAAATATAAAAGTTATTATTTAATATAGGTAGAGAATAAGAAATACCTACAAGATTAAGGAAAATGTAAAATAATCATGATTTATACTGAGTTGTTTTTCACAAATTCTTCTCATGAATGTGACAGTTGGCAATTACTTGAAGAGTCAGAATTTTGTGGATATATCAACTCTAAGTTTAAAAAGATTTATTCTTGACAAGGAATTATCGTGAGATAATGCCAGACCCGGAATTATCATAAGACACACTGTGATTTTACTGACTAGATGAAAAAAGCTTAGTAGGTCTCTATTTATTAAATAATGGTAATGATAGTAAGAAAATAGAACCACATCTTATATCTATTGCCCTGTTTTTAATCTTCCCAGTGACCTAGTTAGCACCTACTCTTTTTGTCAAATCTCAGTCCAATTATCACTTCCTTTTGGAGACCTTCAAATACCTCCTTGATTAGGTCAAATTCTCTATGATATGCTTTCAAAGCACCATGCCTCTCTCCTTAAACGATATAGCAAAATTCTATTTTGCACTTATTTTTGTAATTCTTTGATAAATATCTACCTTCTCACTAATATTTATGTTTCACAAGGATACACACTGTGGCTGGTTTTGCTGTCTATTAAGTTACCAGAATCTTGTACAGTGCTTGGCATGTAGGAGGTACTCAATGCCTATGTGTTTATTAAATTATGAATGAGAACCAGGCATGGTGGCATGTGCCCATAGTCCCAGCTACTTGGGAGGTTGAGGAGGGAGGATCACAAGTTCGAGGTCAGCCTAAGCAAAACAGTGAGACCTCATCTCCCCAAAAAATAAACAAAATAAAATATAAATTATGAATGAATTACAAAGTCAGGCAATGAAGAAATTAACATCATGCTACAAAGTAGTTAACAAATTCAGAAAATACAGTTAGCTAACCCAAGATAACACAGCCATTTAGTAACAGAGCTGGGTGGGACTCAACTCCTTGTCCTACTTTCTTTTCCCAATATGTCTTATCTAATGAGATAAAGCATAATGTCTCAAATCTATACTAAAAAAAGTATAAAGCAACTAAATTTGGTTTTCAACTAGGGTGGTAAAATAAATCAAGTGTTCTTTGCTACTTGCACAAGTCATCAACACCACTTTGGGTAAATGATTATTTGCAAAACTGGATTAAACATCATCTAACCAAATGAAGATCTCACTTCAAAAAAATAGGTATTTATTTCTTTTAAAGAGGGGAGAAAAGGCTTATATTTTATAAAGAAAGTCTACATTTGCTTAAACAAGGTATAAAAGTAAACATTTCCTAAGAACAGGTAGATCAGTTAAACAACATCGAGAGTTTTGGTTTCCTTTGCTATACTTTAAACAATACTATACACATTTAGGTTTTATCCCTGACAGAGCATCCTACATAAGAAAAAAATCATGATCCAGAAAGGAGAATTAATTACATAAAGTCTGTGTCAGGGCTTACATTAGTCTGCTTGGACTTTTATCACAAATATCACAGACTAGGTGACTTAAACAACAGAAATCTATTAATATTTTCTCACAGTTCTAGAGGCTAAACTAAGATCTAAGATTAAGGTGTCAGCAGGGTTTATTTCTCCTAAATTGTCTCCTTGGCTGCAGAAGGCTATTTTCCCCAGTGTCTTTAAATTATTCTTCTTTTGTGTGTGTTTGTGTCTAAGAAGAAGACAGAATCTTGAAAATAGCAAAAAAAAAAAAAAAGTGACTCGTCATGTACCAGGGAATCTCAATAAGGCTACAACTGATTGCACATCAGAAGCTATGAAGACCAGAAGGCAGTGGGATGACATATTCAAACTGCTAAAAGAAAAAGAAAAATAATTACAAGGAAATGCTATAAGCAATTGTATGCCAACAAATTAGGTAACCTGGAAAAAATGGACAACTTTCTAGAAAGACATGAGCTACCAAAATTCTCACCATAACCTCAAAGTCCTGTATGTTCTTGTCATTACCTAGAAGGCTTATCTATCATCATGCTCCCTTTAATTTACCACATCTCAATTACACTGGCTCTCATTCAGTTCCTGGCATCAGCAACTACATAATGTTCCACTTATTGAACTTGTTGATTACTCCCTTTAATTTTGAGGACTCGGTTTAAATGCTATTTTCAAAAAGATACTTTCTTAAATCCCTCATAATAAGTAACTACTCACTAAGGTAATAATAATTGCTCTAATGAAGAAAATTTCTTTGATAATATCCTTCCCTCAAATAATTGGTGGGTTACCTTTTAGGCTTTTAATCTAGTTTCCAATCAGTTCCATGTTCCAGTAACCATGCCCAAAGTTTTATCCTAGACAAAATTCTCAAGCCTGATTTAGGTCTTTCTTACTATCTATCAGGGCAATGTCTTTCAAATTAATAGAAGGTATTTTGAGGTATATCTTGACACCAGATGAAATCATAGCCTTGAGTGTATGAAAGCCATACACTTTTAATCTAATCTGTAACCCAGAGATCTGTCTAAATGAGCCACTGTCACTCAAAACATTTTTAGATCTCATCTATCATAGTTTGTGGTCTTGAAGCAGGACTTTTTGGAGGATCCAAAATTCTCAGTCAGTAAGGGACTGAGAATCCCTTATTCAGGGGTAGGGATATCCTTACTATCCAGTAAGGATAGTAAAGGATTATCCTTACTGACTGGCAACTGTTCAGTTATTTCTGGATTACTCTTTATTTTTCTAGTAACATCTTGGTAAGGTGAAAATCAAAGCCAATTTATATCACCATTCTTAGTCTTTCCAATTATATTCCCTAAAACATAGTATCTCAACCCCAGCATTACTGACATTTTAGATCAGATAATTATGTATTATAGGAGTCTATCCTGTGCATTGTGGGATGTTTATCAGTATCCCTGGTCTCATCTAATCAGCTGAAAGACTGAATAGAACAAAAGACTGACCTCCCCCAAGTAAGATGAAATGCTGCAGCAGATGGCATTCAGATTTGAATTGTAACATCAATTCTTCTTTGGGTCTCCAGTCTGCTGGCTGACTCTGCAGATTATGCACTTGCCAACCTCCATAAACATGTGAGCCAATTCCTTCAAATAAATCTCTTTCTATATACATTATATACACACCCTATTGATTCTATTTTTCTGGAGAATCCTGACCAATATACTGCTCATATACATCTATTGATTTCAGCCTTCACTCTAAGTAAGAGTATTGCCCTTATATTCACATGACTATTTCAAATAGTTTGTTTAGAGGTACATCCATGTCTAGGATGAAAAGAGGTCTGTAAGCCCTCAGGAAGTTAATCTTATATACTCTCTTATTTATTTATTTTGCTTGGTTTTAAGCCTCTTGAAGGCAAATACTATATTATATTCTTTTCTGCATCCCCAGCATCTAGCCCATAATAGAACATCAAAAAAAAATGTGTGTTGAATGAAATAAATGAATACATATATGGCTCAATACTTACCTGCTAATATATGGGATTTTATCTCGAACCAATCTTCTCGTCTGGCTCAAAGCAAGAGAAGTCCTGGTATGATCCCCAAACTATCACTTTCATCTACTTTCCCACATTACTGATGACATTCAGTATACTGTGGTTGTAGAGGCATCCTTGGGTGTGCCCCACAGGGACAAGCCCAACCAGTCAAACACAAAGGGTCTGGGCTTGTTTCCCCCACAGCAACACTGTGAAGAGCCAAATGGTAAAGCTAAGAGTTTACCAGCATGGGATGACCTGAATGTAGTTCTAGCTCTGTCACTCATTAATCATGTAAGCTTCCTCATCTGTAAAATGGGAATAATAATAGCAATTCCTACATCATAAGGTAGTATGGATTAAATGAGATCATGAATATAAAGCTTTTATCAAAATGCCTGGCCATAGCAAGAAGGCAACAAACTATTAATAACTGCTATTGTGTCCTAGAGAGGTTCCAAGGTCAAAGTCAGGACATTAGTCCAAACTGCCCTTAATCAAAACGTAAACTAAGAATAAAAACTACACTGTAATGGCAAATTAGAAGAAGAGATGAAGGAAGCTGAAGAACCTGGAAAATCGGGCACCAAGCAAAACAGCCAAGTAGAACATGGTCTAAATGAGATCTGAAAACAGAGTGTTATTGTCTGAGGGTGCCATTAATTTGAGCAAATCCATCTACCTAAAGAGACCAACCATTATCCTAAGTGAAGAACCTCGAGAATGGAAAAACAAACATCACACGTACTCTCCGGTAAATTGGAACTAATTGATGGGCACACATGTGCACAAAGGGAAGTAAAAGTCATTGGAAATCAAGCAGTGGGGAGGGAAGAGTAGGGAGGGGCAACAACCTACCTAATGAGTACAACGAACACTATTTGGGTGATGGGCACACTTACAGCCCTAACACAAGCCATGTAACAAAAACATTTGTACTCCCTTAATATTTTGAAAAAAAATTTTTTTTTTTTTTTTTTTTGAGACAGAGTCTCACTCTGTTGCCTGGGCTAGAGTACCATGGTGTCAGCCTAGCTCACAGCAACCTCAAACTCCTTGGCTCAAGTGATCCTCCTGTCTCAGCCTCCCGAGTAGCTGGGACTACAGGCATGCACCACCATGCCTGGCTAATTTTTTCTATATATTTTTAGTTGGCCAATTCATTTCTTTCCATTTTTTAGTAGAGATGGGGTCTTGCTTTTGCTTAGGCTAGTCTTGAACTCCTGAGCTCGAACGATCCACCCTCCTCGGCCTCCCTGAGTGCTAGGATTACAGGCGTGAGCCACCATGCCTGGCATAAAAATTTTTTTAATTAAAAAGTAAATTAACTAAATAAGAGACCAGAGCTGGATGGACTGCCACAGTGCTCCAACCACTTCCAACAGCTAACTGGGATGGCCAAGCCCAGAGCCATCATGTGCTAATGTTAGTTCCAGAGTCTACACATCCCCAGATCCTCCTGTTCATATTAAGGCCCAGAGTTTCTCTACCTCATACCCTCTCAGTTTCTGATCAAACTGTTAATGACACAAGGTTCATTTCACTGACTCATTATTACACACCTGCATCATTCAGGGTCCCAGCAGAAAACAGATGGCACACTCAAATTGGGAAAATTAAGGCAAGTCTAGTAAAAAGATTTTTGCCAGAGCTGCGGACAGTATGTAAGGAAACCACAGGGACAGTGCCCTACCCCAAGGCAAGTGACAGAGGATCTCCCCCAGACCTTTATTTATTCATGTGAATAAATAAAGGGCCAAGGCAAGGGAGCTCAGGAGAACCTGGGGAGACAGCAAGAGTCGGGTGGAGAAGGACACTGATCCAGCTATGGCCTTTACTTGAGGGAAACACCCAGCCTAGGACATGGAGGGAGCCAGTATAATAATATCCTGACTCCACTCTGTTCCCTCCTCCTAGTCTCCTGCTAATGCCTCAGCTAAACCCAACCAGAGCAGAGGACAAGGAAGCCCAAAGCCAGCTCTGAGGATCACAGCAGGGTGAGAAAGAGTAGAAAGTCAATCTGGAAAGGCCCCTAACATCAGACATCTGGCACATGGCCGCACCTTCCTGAGTCTCTGGGCCTGCCCCAGGGGGAGTAACTTCATATGACAGCTCTAGGATAAAGCCAACAGTCTGGGTTCTCTCCTTGTCTCATCCACCTCACAAACCTCCTCCCCAACTCTCTCCCATCAAGGAGAAATCCTTCTGCAGCTGGTGTAGTGATGTTTTGGCTTTTCTTTTCTCAACTACCTTTTGGTTTATTCATAGAAATAGCGTCCAGTGGGGCCATCTTTCCAGGCTTTGGGACAGTCCCTGACATGTCAGAATTGGCTGGACATGTTTATGAGAGGATCTCCATGCTGAGACCTATAAAATATGGTAAGATGCACTTGGCACGAAACAGCAACCGATTACAATGGAATCTTCTTTTGATGGATTCTACAGGATTTCAAGTCAGAGTTTAAATGTCAATAGTCATTGTATAAAACTGTATAAAATAAAATTCTGAGTTTTCTTTAAGGGGTTGATTATTTGCAACCTGGATAAATATTACTTCAGTGCATTTTCCATGTTAACAGCTCTAAAGTTTAAAAAAAAAAAAAAAAGAAAGAAAGTTTGATAGTTTTATAAACCAGCCTTGAAATTCCTAGTTCTTAAAACTGGCCAAGACCCAAAATGGAAACTGAGAACAAAGAAAAGAAACTGTTTTCACAAGTCAGAGTCTAGCAGCATCAGAAATCTTAAGAGAGGTTGGAAAACATTTTCAGACTGGTTTTACAACTCCTGTTAGCCTAGTTAATTGGTATCACCGCCCAAATTTACTTTGGGCTTTAAAAACTTTTAAAGTTCACCTTCCTAAACGAATACAATTCTAAACTCCGTGAAGAATTCTAAGTGTTTACGGGGCCTCCCCCTGCTATTAAACTGAAGTGAAATTTTATACCGTGTTGGAAATTCTAAAGTTAAGTCTGAAGAATCACCCTGAAGCCATTAATTACCAGATCATACTCAAACCAAAGAAAAGACTCATATTTTTGGATGGATAAAAAAACTCACAGGGTGGCCTAACACTATTTTCTCAGGACCTTGTTGGAGGCAGTGTCTCCTGGGTGGCAGGGCTGGCACCAGACAAAGTGGTGAAGCTGTCTCCAATCACATGGGCTCCAGTGGCCTTGTTGTTTCCATCAGGCTCCCAGGGCAGCCTTGCCCAGGCCTTCCTGATCACCCAGTTGCCCTCACGTTTAGACATTTCTAGGCAAGAGGACTTCCTCTGAATGCAAAAGCTTAAATACTTCCTATCTTCCTTCCTGGATAATACGTGAAAAACTCTTTGCTGTTTTAACTCCAATGTTAGCGTTTAGGAAAATCAGCCACAATGGAAAAGGCCTGGACAAGGAATCAGGGGGCTTGGGATCGTGTTCTGACCCTGCCACTAACAGCTGGTGTGACCTTAACACAGTCACTTGACCTCTCTGGTCTCAGATTCCTCTTCTATAACATGAAAGTGTTGAATTGTGTCAGTGACTTTTGTGCTACTTTTTAAGCTTTTGTTCAAACAGAATCTTACACGGTAATTCAATATGTGATGCAGAAAACCAAACCAAACCAAAACAAAACAAACAAAAACCACAGAGCTGCTCTGTTTTGAAGGGAAGGTGATTTCTACCAACCCTGTGCTTGTGACCATTGTACTTCCCAATATCTCTTAAATTTACTTAGCTTTCAAAGTATGAACTTTGGCTCCTGCATGTGTCTCATGACCTCTGGAGTTTTTATTAAAAAGCAAAACCCTGGATCCCACTCCAAAATCTACTAACTCAGCAATGTCTAGAGTGGGGACAGAGGAATTTGCCTTTAAACAACCATCCAGATGAACCTCATACACACGAAAGTTGGAGCACAGCACAGCAGTTTGAAAAGCACCAGAACAGCTATTGCTGAAGTCCCTTTGTACTCCAACATTCTAACAGTGGTTCTCAATAGTTAAGACCTGTACAAAGACCCTTTGAGATCTAATGAAAGCAACAAAGCTCACCAAGAAATATGCAAATGCACACATATGCATACACACACACTCACAGATGCATATATGAAATTTTCCCAGAATTTCAGCAAGTTTATGTACTCAGTTATGTACCCCATGAATGTCCATCCTTGAACACATGGACTCATAATTCTGTTATAATATTGATGACCTAGTGATAGTCCAGGGCAAGTGTGGTGATTCATTTGACAAAGAGCCCTTCTGGGGTTAAACCTCATTCTCTTGGCTGCTGACACTGCACTAAACCTCAGGTTGCCTCCAACTTAGGACCTCTAACCTGATTTTCAAATTGTTCAAAACAATTCTTACTTTCTTTTTGCTTGTTTTCCCTAATTATGAAAATAGTGTTACCCTAAATTTTCCCTAAATACTTACTTCACTACAGGTATGAGGATGACATAGCTAAACCCCAGGAAACCATCTGACACTTTCCAAAGACTTTTGCCGTAAGGACTGTTCAGTTTCCAAACAGTCTCATTTCTCAAATTAAACTTAGACATTCCTGCCTGTGGAACAAGAGGGTCGTGTCTTCCAACAGGAATGAGGTGGCCACCTCATTGCTGGAAACCCAGACATTCTTTTCAGAGGACCCAGGAGTGAGTTTGGAACTGGTTTTCAATCTGCCAAACAATAAAACTGTGTGGTGGCGCCAGGCACCCCAATAAAGAGCTGCTCCATAAATATTCACTGACCATGACAAGGACCAGGATGGTCCCTTCCCAAAGTCTGCCTTCCTTTGTCACAGTGCCACCCAGATGTGCCATGTGGAGGGAAAACTCCAGCATCTAACAGAGGCGAGGTCCTGTACCACCTCGATAATTTCTTTATACTTTTTTTTAACTTTCTCCTGCAACCTGAGTGAAGTTGGCTTTCATTTTGCTGTTGGCCAGACAGCAAAAGCCCCTCTTCAAGTCAGCTCCCCCACCTACTTACTCCTAGTCAATAGGGAACCACTTAACTACATGAACATTAACTAATTTGAAGTTTGCTTTTCATCCCAGCACTAATAGGAGAGGAGGAATGTGTTTGTGTTTGCAAGTTTTCCATGTGGGTTAAGTAAAGATTGTTTGCTCAAGTCTGAAGCTTGGAAGAGAAAGAAAAAACAAGGCCCATGCCTCATCTTGTCCTTTGAAGGTAGGCAGAAGACCCATTGTTCCCAGTGCAACTGAAACTTGTGGGCTGAGAAATCACTGGAGTCTCATTACTGAGGCTTCCGAAAAATTTCCCCAAACACATCATTGTCAGCTACCAAGGCGGGCTGCTTTGTTTCGCCTTTCATTCCTTATTTATTGCCAAAGCAAGTGGCAATGACAGTTGAGAATGGAAAGAGTGGCAAGAAGGAGTGAAATATAAGAATAAGGCATTGATATAAACAAGAGAAGTTGCTAAAAAAGGAAAGGAGTCCCTTCTCCTCCAAGAGCTCAAAATGCCTTTCATCACGCAGCAAGGCTGGACAGAAAGCAAAATTATATTAAAGGTAAACAGACAAGAAGTGAAGCAGTGAATCATCCAGATCTTCAGGGTGGATGCCCACCTTCTGCCACAAACAAAATGGCAGAGGTAAAACAGGGTCCAGAACAATGGGGAGAAATATATTTGAAGGTAAAAATTAGGATATATAATATTGAAACATAAGCTGGAAGGCTCAGAATAAAAACCTGCCTTTCAAAATCTCAGGAAAAAAAATATTCTTGTAGTGATTCCTCCTCCATTTGAGCAATGGCCAAACTAAAGATGGTGCTATCGATCAGGGGCTTATTGGGAATTTTGAGTTTTTTGATCTTAAGTTTAGTAGAATATGTAGCATTTCCCATGCTTCTCCTTTCCCTATAGTTTTCATGACATGTCAGCAGAACATTCCATTCTGAAGGCCCTGGCTTTGTCCCATTTGCAAAAAAACAAACAAAAAGGTAACAGAGAGATGAAATGTTTCAATGCCTCCCCATCACTGAAAGGATAGAATCCGAGGCCTTCACCATGGTCTCCACAGACCTCTGTTATCTGATCCTTGCTTATTGCGCCATCTTCAAATTCTAATATTTTGTCCTTTGAACTTTATGTCCTAAAAATTTCAGAAACTTTAATTTCCTCCAAATTGCTGCACAGCTTTAGGTCTCTATGGGCTTTTGTATGATATTCTTTCTCCTTGGGCAACCCTCTCCTGTTTCATCCTTTTCCCTCCACTTAATTCTATTTATCTATCAAGACCTAACTCAGTTGTCATCACATCTAGGAAGTCATGCTTAACACCCTAAACTACTCATTCACGTGGGACTAGGCTCAGGAGAATTACCATATTTTATTGAAACTGTTTTTGTGTTTATCTCCTCTACTAAATTATATGTCCCTCAAAAGGGCAAAGATTATGTCTTATTTTCTTAGTATCCCTACTGCCAAGCAAAAGATAGGCACTTAACTGAATTAAATCAAAAAAGGAAAGGGTGGTATGGAGTAGAGGGAAAAGCACCAAATTCAAATTATAAAGACCTGATAGGCAAGTTTATTGTGACCCCTCAACTCACCAGCTCGGCAAATTTTATTGCTGACAACTTCAGTCTTCCCTGGTTGCCAGCACAGTTGAGTCCCATGGCATGGCTCGTGCAGCCGGGCTCTCCGTACCCACTGAACTCACTCCTGACAGTCTCAGCCTCATGTCTTTTAAGCTGAATAAACTCATTCTCCTATCTCCCCACCTACCTGGTAATAGCCAACAGCTGATACCTACAGCAGCACTGAACCAGGAGCCAGACTCCCCTCCCCTGCCAGCCCAGCCCTCACTCCACAGTCATTCTAGACGACCGTCTTAAATTTGAATTTTCTGTAACAAGCAAGAAATAAATCTGTATATCTGGTTTCACTTATTTGACTAAGTCTTACTCATCTTTTTAAGAACCCGACATATTGTTCAAAACATAGGATACACTTGATAAATATGAATTAAGTTTGACTTCTGTGGTTCCTTTCAAGCATATGATTAGATGTTTTGTGTGAGAGAGAGTGTTGTTTATCAACATGTGTGCTCTGCCCTTCATGATGTTGTGATATTGCTGAGAAGAGGCTGCTTAGCTAGAGACTAAGACTTAGTGAGAGGCTTTCCAGCACCGCTTGCATCTATTGTGGCCATGTGTTTTTTATCAATGAAATGGAAATACATATCTTGCCTTGTCTGAGGCTTTAGGCTTTAAAGAAGTGGTTGTAATTTCTCGTTGTTCTTTTATTTCTGCTGGTTCAATGCAGTTGAAAATGCAGTTGGGTTCTAGTGCAAAGGTTGGCAAACGTTTTCTGGATTGTAAATATTTTATGCTTTGTCACCGTATGATCTCTGTCATAACTGCTCAATCCTGCCTTTATAGTGCAAAGCAGCCATGGACAACACATAACAAGTATTTGGGACTGTGTTTCAATAAAACTTTATTTACCAAAAAAAAAAAAAAAAGGTGGAGAGCCATATGTAGCCCACAGGATGTAATTTGCCAGTGCCTGTCTTCAAAGATGGCAGAGATTAGATGAAAGAAGCCTGAGTTCCTGAATCCCACATGGATAAAAACACAGACCAGGATTACCCGTCTTGGCTTGTTACATGAGTATCATAGCAACTTCTATTTTATTAGGCCATTGCATCTTTGGGACTTATTTATTAAATAAGTTGCTTTACCTTTACTAACACATGATCTTAGTGTGAAATTTTAAAATTGAGGATTAAATGTGTAGAGCTAAAAGAGCCATGAAGATGAGAGAAGGCAGAGCCGCACGATTTAGTTCTCCTGCTTACCAGCTCCCTGATTCATTCTGGCTGCTACAATAATTTATTCTTTCTTGTGCTTTTTTTTCTCAGCTGCTCTCCTGTCCCCTCTCTCATACCTTATTAGGCAGTCAAATTAAAAAGTGGTAAAATATGATGTATTTTATTCCATAGGCCAGTTTTAAAACTGTACTAGCTATACTTACTCTGTACGTGGATATTAATGGTTTCTTTAAACCTAGTAGTAAGATGCCATAGATCATCTGGCAAATAAAATAGCCACTCTGTGCCACTCACAAACACGCTGCTATCCTCTATGGACAAAGCTGTTTGATGATTTGAGGGAAAAGTAAAAGGTCTAGCCCTTTCTTTTGTGTTAATGTTCATTAGAGGTTCTTAACGCAAAGCAGCTTGAACCTAATGTGTCCCAGAGTGTAGTAAAATCCTCATTTAACTTCTAATTACAAAGCTATCTCAGCCAGGGCATCAAACAGGTGTCCAATGTTTGGTAGAGGTGGGTGAGTGGGTTCAGAGATGGGGAGTGGCCAACGCTTTGGCAGGAGCAAGTTTCAGAGACAGGCTCACTCTAAACTCACAATCATTCCCGCCCTCTGACGATTGAGGGATTGTAAGTGGGTGCTATTTCTTAGTATTCTTTCACTTGCAAGTAATAGCAATTCAAAACTCAAATCAACAGATTTAAACAACAAAGGGAATTGCAACATTTACGTGAAAGAAAGCTAGGATGGAATTTAAAAATGGATTGAAATGGTTTGAGCAGAGCTCTGGCTCCATTTCCCTACAAATATCATTCTCTCTTCTCCTATATATGACAGAAATGTCTTCAAAATGTCTCCCCTGTGGCTGCTGCAGCACCAGACCTTACGGCTGCTCATCACACTATTCAAAATGAAAGAGAGGGGTTCCCCTTTCTCTAATCATAGATAAAATAATTCCAGGTTTTGACTTGACTAACTTGGTCAGGTAGATGGCATATATCAATTGGCTTAGACCTGTGCTTCCTCTCTAAACCTCCATTTCTCTTATCTATAAAATTGGAATAATACATACTCCACGTGGTTGTCATGAACACAATGTCTGGCACATAGAAAGCTCTCAAAAATGTTCACTGATACTGCTATTGTCACAAATATTAATGTCTATTTTTATTTTATGATTATTAATCAGAATTAGCATTTTGCTTAAATGACCAAATTCATTCTATTTTCTCACTGTTGGACATTAGGTACATATCATTTCCATGTGCTTAATATACTGCCTTTGGGAATCTCAGCTTTAATTTAGATAAAGGTCTATTTTCCTCTTTCATATAAAAGGAAAATAAACAAACAGATGCAAAACATATTTTTTAATATCTTGGCTATTTGCTTTCTGATTTAGGGTATCTAGTATGTGCTTAAAGTTTTTATTCTGTTTCTCTTTTTTTTGTTAGCTAAGGTAGAAGATCTTCTTACAATTTCCTTTAGTAATTACTTTTGATACTTACCAAGTCCAAGCAACTAAGACACAGGCACTGTAAAGAAAATGTCATCTCTACACAGTCAACAGACGCAGGTTTCAATAGGCTTAACCTGAAGCTCTGGCCTGCACAGCACTTCAGTGTTACATCCCAAGGGCCTTGGAGCTAATGAAACATGTTGCAATCCTAATATCTACTTAAGCAAATTGAACGTGGCCATCCAGGAAAATTACTTCGTTGTCATAGTAACTCTTTTACTACTTAGGTCAAAAAGAATAGGGGGGAAAAAAACCTGGCAGCAAACTCTACAACCTAAAATAAGGTTGCGGGAGGTATGAAGCAGCGACAAATGAGAGATTTAATTCAATAGAAAGGAAAACACCTGAAATGCAGTGAGTTCCCCAAAATATGCTCTCTCTTAGCATGCTTAGACATAAGGTCGGGGGTGTCTAAGCAATAGATTCACAGCATGTGAAACATGGAAGAGCTCTTAGGAGATCTAATTTGAGCCCTTCATTCTACAAATAAAGAAACAGAAGCCGGCAGAGGTAAAACAACTGACGCAAGTTCACACACCCAGTTATCGGCCCGTCCTGAAGCAGAAACAAAGCCTCTGTGTGAGCTTTCTCACTCAGTGCTCCTCCTCCTTACCATTCTATCCCTGGGATGTAAGGGAAATAAAAAGACACACACATACACACAAAAACAACCTTTTGGGGTATTTACTATTTCTTAAATTTATTTTTTTTAAAATTATAAAGGATTGACTCAGTGCAGCAAGAGGAAGACAGGTTAACCTTAAATAAGTTCTGGCAATGGACAGTTCTTGGAAAAGTTGGAAAGACCTCACTCATCATACATCAATTCCACGTTAACTGTTTTAAGCACTGTGCTAGCTCCCGGAGATCAAAGATGATTTGGTCAAAACACTTAGGACACTCGCAGTTCTTGTAAAAGCAGAATACCTTATGTTTACACTAAAAGCCAAGAGTCTGAAAATTTTCAGCTCCAAGGAATTTATTCTCCATTTCACGAACGTTAGGAACATATGGCAAAGTTATGGTACTAACAAGCAACAGCTGCAGCCTGATTTTAACTCTATGATGCTTTCAATACCAAGAAAGCATAAAAATTGCAAAACAAGTGCCAAGGAAGCCTTTTAATGTCATCATCAATGGAAAGGGGGACACTAGCTGGTCAAAGGGGCCCCCTAAAATTGAGCCAGCACATAACATGGTCCAGTAGCTCCTTTACATACAATATTTATAAAATATGTATGTATGTGAACATCACTGTACCATGCCCATCTTGGCCTAATGCCAACCCATTTGATTTGCCAGACAAGGACCAGGTGTTTTGATTTTATCCCTAAATGATGGCCCTTGACTTTTGGGTTGACCTTTTCCTTGACTAGAATAAACACTCGGATTCCAAATGATCACAGAAGAAAGAGGTCTTTATACCTCATTCTCAGGGCAGCATTCCCCCAAGACAAGGAGAAATGTGATGACAATCTAGACTTAACTCCAGTAGGTCTTACAAGAGTTAAGAGAGAGCCTATTCATTGGTGGATATGAAGGGAAGTGACTAAGGAACAAAAAGACACTACAGAGAGGTGGAAACATCAGTTTATACCAAGTGAAAGTATGGTCCTGCCATGATACTCTGTACTGGATTTTGTTTCTTTAATTAAACTGACAACAGGGCACAAAATCAGTGTCCATAATTGCACCTTAGGTGTACGGATACATAGGCAATTGGAAAAGAACAGAGCCATAGTCAAATGTGACAGTAATGACAAATTCTAAAACAGGGATAGCAGATCATCAGGCAGCCATTCATTTACTTATTGAACATAGTAGCTGTTGGATAGCCATTGCATAGCTACTATGTACCAGACTCTGTTCTAGATGTTAGAGTTAACAGCAGTAAAAATGACAAGGTCCTGTCTCTCACGGGTCTTACATTTTAATGACAGGAGACAGAAAACGAAACAAAACAGATGTCATGTGGTAACAAATGTCGTGAGGAAAAAAATGAGGCAGAGTGAAAGGGGTACAGGGGTAGATGCAGGGCCCTGAGGAGGAAATAAACTTGGAGCACTTGGAAAACAAAAGGACATTTTATAACTGAAGTAGAGAATGTCAGTGAAAGAGTGGTAGGTGACGATGTTAGGGATTAGGGATTAGAGACCAGACCAGGTGTCACTTTAGGGCAACAGTCCCCAACCATTTTGGCACCAGAGACCGTTTTCATGGAAGACAATTTTTCCACGGACCCGGGTGGGGGGCAGTGGGGGAAGATGGTTTTGGGATGATTCAAATGCATTACATTTATTGTGTATTTTATTTCTATTATTACATTATAATATACAATGAAATAATTATACAACTCACCATAGGTTGCGGACCCCTGCGTTATAGGCAGAATTTGAATAGGAATAGCTAGCATTCATTGAGTGCTCATTTTGTGCCATTTAGATTATGATTTCATTTAATATTTATGGGCATCTTGAAAAATAGGCATTATTTAAATATCTTGTTTTGCAGATAATTAAATGAAGCTCATAAATGGTGCCATTGATGTTCAAAATCAGGCTTTGTAGGCTTGTCTAACTTGAAAGCCCATGATCATTCCATTATACTATAGGAAATATCAAAATAGGGACAAAGTCGAAATAAAGACTAGGCCAATCTGGTGAGTAGAAACAACTACAAATCAAAGGCACTGGGGCATCCCAGGGAGGGATAAAGAGAGCACACGCTGAGAATTCATGTTCATTTGTTTATTTCATTAATATTGTTAAACTCAGAAAGGCAGTGGTGGGGGAATAGGCTAGAAGAAGCTGAGTTTATGAGTTGGATAAGCTGGGCTATGAGAAAGCAAGGTGAGGGCTCTCACAAACTTACAGGGCAAGAAGGTTCTACCAGAGTGAAAGAGAATCATTTCCTTAATTATCCCTTGGCTTTGCAGCTGGAAACTTGCAAAGGGTTGGGCACAGAGAAGTACACTCTTCTTCCCAGTGTCTCTCCAGGAAACCCTAGGAGTATATGACACCCAGTCCATTGTCATTACACACTTGGTCAACTTTTTACAGACCAAAACCTACAGCTTTTTATTGACCACACCAGCTAACTTATGAATCTAACCAGACAGCAAAATTCGAGTTAGCAAATATTAAATTGAGTATCCAACTTGTGCCAGCAACTACCATTAATTTCCTGATGAATAAGACATAGTTGTTACCCTCATGGAGCTTACTATTGTATAAAGAAATGATATAATACACACAAATAAAATTTTAAGAGACAGAATATAAATGTCATCAGAGAGCTATAAAAAAAAGTTCTCATAGGAACTAAAAACATCCTGTGAGCACTGGGAAATGGTTTATATTCTTGTTAACTTATTAGTTTGTATGTTTTAATGGGGGGAATTTCCTGGACAGAGATGACCAGAAAGAACATTCCAGGTAAAGAAAAGCAGTGGGAAACTATGGCTTATGTTTAGGGGTCAGTAACCTTCCCGCTTTGAATGCTTGTTTAGGAAGATGATCTGGAATGGAAGGAGATATTTCTATACCCTGCTTGATGATTTTTTGTTTGCAAGGTTAGATGGTGAGTATTTTGGAGGTAGCAAACCTATGTAAGAATTTAGTGAAAGTGATAGATTCTTCACTGAAGAATAAATACTTGTATCTCCAGGTGAAGAAGACCTCAAGTTAGATTCTTTCCTAGTTCCTTCAAAAGTTCCAGCTATTGCCTTTCTAGGAAAATCCAGATGTCCAGCCAGCTTCCCACCAGGCCCAGTCCTGGCTATTTATATAAGAAGCCAATGTGACCAACTTTAACTGAGACTGGGAATGGACCTTCCATTTGTTCAGTTGTAATTAACGCATGTCAAACCACAGGCTGCTTAGCCTGGTGGAACAGCACGAACTGAACTGAAGGGCACTGAGCCACAGCCTCCTCAGGAAGGCTCCCTAGTGAATGATGACAGCTCTTTACTAGCCAGAGAAAGAAGGAATTAGTGCATGTTATGTAGCAGCAGCTTGCAAATAAAAATCATTCCATGGCTATTTAAACATTTGAATGAGTTCAAAATCAAAATGTGTGCACACGACCATGCTCCTAATCCATGCACACATTTATGCATCTTGATGACAATCATTTGAATTAAGTAATTTAGCCTTTGCTACACTGGATCTGCTGTTTAACAGAGATCACATATACATGTGGACATTACCTAAGTAATAATCTTAGTAGATTACTCTCTTCCCAACAAGCCAGTTAGACTCCACAAAAACACCTAGCTAAGAGGTTGCAAATGTTGGCCTATGAGGCATATTTGACTCACAAGTTTATTTTACTTAGCCCCTATTTTTTTTTTAAAATCTGGAATTGTCTTTGACATTTTAAAATTAGGAGATTATGCATAAAAATTCAGATTTATGAAAGCTTTTCTTAAATTCTGGAGATCTGACAATAATGGGATTATTAGGCATACTTCCACATGGCAGCAATCAGCTTAACATGAATTACCACTGCCCCTCTTAGAAACAGCATGGGCTCACCAATTTGCCACAGCCCTACCAGCCCAAATGATATTATATCCAATGTGCTTCATGCATTTATATTACCTGCCTGGCCCCTGAACACATTTGAGTTTTCAATCCTTAATCTAGATAAATACATCATAAATTAGCAGGCAGTATAATGTGGTATTTAGGAGTATGAGCTATGACATCAGGCCTACTTGGGTTTGAATCTTTACCATCTATTAGCTGGGTGAAATGAGTGGCTTAATTTCCATACTCTTCAATTTTCTCAGCAGTGAAATGTTGATAATAAGATCTATCTTACATGCTTTCTGAGTAAGGATAAAATTAGGTTGTGTTTAGCGCAATGCTCATTATGTCCTCACCTGGAAATAACAGTTGAGGTTTATTGAATTACCTTTCATTAATAATCACACTTTCTTCCTGAAGAAGGATCATACTTTTACACTCAACTGAAATCGGGCTTTGTCATGTGACTCTTTGAGCCAATAAAAAGTGAGCTGAAGTGAAGTGTGTCACTTCCACAGGAACCTTTAAAGCCGGTTTGTGCTTTACCACTCTCTGCACGATTGCAACTGATGTTGCTCCAGTGGCCCATCTAATGCCTGGGTCTTGGAAGGGATTCAAGTACTATGGGGAGGAGAGCCCCTAGCTGACTCATGACAGACTTGGAGAGTGAGTAAGAAATAAACCCTTTTTGCTTTAAGCTATTGAGATTTCAGAGTTGTTACTGCAGCATAACCTGACCTGTCCTGACTATTATTGTAGTGATAATTCTTATTTTTTAATCAGTATCATTATTATAATTATGACTACTATTCAGAATGATTTCCCTTGCCAACACCCCCTTTCCTTTATTTTCAGAGCTCCTAGTGAAGAGAACAGGAGACCCAAAAGCTCTGTTCTTTGTGGTCAGCTCTTTCTCCCCCTCCCCATGCCATCACCCACTCTGAGTTTACCTTGCCGGTAACCATTTCTCACAGCCCACAACATCCAAGTGAGCGCATGGCTTTGGGGAAGGGAAAAAACAGATCATCGCTCCTTACACTAAGATTGCTTCTCCCCTCTCCATGTAAGAGGAACCACAATTTTATTAATATTTCATAAAATCATGCAAAGAAAATGTTAGTTATTTCTACTTTTTATTTCATCATTCTCCAAAGCTTGCTACCCTTTTGGGTAGTAGGAAAAAAAGTACCTTTAGTTGAATCCAGGGAATTTAGTCTGATTCAATAATGTAAATCAGAAGCTGGCAAACTAGGACCTAAAAGTCTACCACCTGTTTGTGCAAATAAATTTTTACTGGACCGTAGTCACCCATTTATTTCCATATTGTTCATGGCTGCTTTAATGCTATAAGGGCAGAGTTAAATAGTGGCAGTAAAGTCCACATAACTCACAAAGCCTAAAATATTTGTTAGCTCTTTGTAGGAAAAGTTTGCTGGTCCCTGATTTAAAAAACTTCTCTTTAATTAAATGACCAGTCTCTTTTGGATAAAATTCTTACTATTTCAAATTTCTCCATCCCCATTAAACTCCTCCCCAAGATGGTATCTGGATTTAGAAGGGTATGTGGTTTCTGTGTCCTCGTGGTAAAAGGAGAGGGGGTGAAACTGGGGCCTTGAGCGCATGGAGTGCCCTATGGATTCTTACTCACATCTACTGCTCAGTGGTTGGTATGGATTGCTCTCTGGACTAATGAGCAATGATAGAAGACTGGTCTTATTTCTGAGTGTTCTGCTCACATTCAATGCTGATGTTTGTTAGCTGGTGAAACTCATGGTCTGTTCTCTTTTTGCCTGGTCATGATCTGTTATCTTCCCTGATGACTTTGCTACAAATGATTGCTATAGACTCCACCAAGGGCCAGCTGTCACTCCCATGCAGTCCTTAACTACAGGGCCACTTTTATTTTTAATGCCAGGAATCTCTTCTGGAAAACTCCCCCCCAAAAAACAAACAAACAAAGAAACAAACAAACAAAACCTCCACATCCTATCTCAAGGGCATATGATAAATTCTTCATGGGAGATAAGAGTGGTTTGGGAGGGCAACACTCAGGCTTTTCTTCTGCTTAACCACACTGTGATGCCAAGTTTCAAGCAGGGTAGATGACCTATAAGGAAATTGTCTTCCATAATCCTAAGCAGAAAAGGGAGCCATAATCTCAACCCTCAGCATGTCCTTCAAATGACTAACATTCTTCCTGTCTCAGATATTTAATTCTAAATGTGGGAGAGGGGGACACATAGCTGCCCACCCGCTGCTTCCACCCCAAATCCCTCTGGCTGAGATGAGTCAGTTTTCTACTTTGCTCTTCCTGTCTATGAAGAATGTCTATTACTACAACTCCATAATCAAGCCTGCCAGTCTAGGTTCTTAATATATAATATTTAAAGGCAAGGTGTTAGGAATATGAGAATAAAAACCATTTAGTATATTAGTTTCTCTCAACAAACTTGGGCTTGAAGATTATTGTATTGCTGCAGCTTTGAAAAACCCTAATTGGAGTTCAGAAGCTAAATATTATCTTTCTTTTCATTTCTGCTGGAATACCTGATATATTTAGCCCTTGGGCTTACTAGGGGGAAAGTCATATACACTGAAAATCAAAAGAGGAGAGCACATTGAAAGCATTCATAAATATTGCTCACATTACATAGGCATAGGGTCAAACACATTTGAAGGGACCAGGTATCCATGAAAAATACATAAGAAATGTATGCAAACCCTATTTACAGTGCAAGGGGACTACCTTAAAGCCTCCTCTTAATCAAAGTTGTTGGATCCACCTTTCCAGATGTAGAGTAGGCATTGTACAAATTGAGATTTTTCATTCATGTAAATGGACATTTCTCAGCCCAAGTCCTTCTCCCTTTGAAATGAAGTGGTTGGATTGGAAGCTGATCGAGGTTCCTTTCAGCTCGAGAATCAACTTCGGAATGAAGCAAGGTAGCATAGCAATAAGAGGACAGTCTCTGGGGTCTTACAGGCCTGAATTTGAATCCTGGGCCTGCCATTTAGTCGCCGGGTGTATCTACTCACAGACACTATAGGAGTTCCCATATCATGGGCCTCTGTTCCTAAGAGTTTAGGACCTCATCTTGATATTTGATTATTTCCTCCCATCCAGAGCACATTGGTTTACATTATGGGTTTGCCACAGGCAAAAAAAAAAAAAAAATAGCAATCTCAACCACCTGCCCTTTAAACAACAACAACAACAAAATTATTACTTTTAACTAAAGGACAATTGTTCTACCCATAATACCACATGCATCAGCAAAATTAGATTCCAGTTTGGCAGACTGCCAGAATCTGATTGAACATCCCTCTCTTTTTAGCTTTTCCATATAATTATTGAAGATCTAACTCTGTTCTCCATCCACATTTGAGCCATACAAGAAACTTGGACACTGAAGTTTTCTAGCATCTCCTGTATATTTACAGTTCCTGACCTCTGAAACTCTCAACAGCATCATCCTTTGTGATTCGTAATTTCTCCAGATTTACAGGCCATAACTCAAAATCATGTCTGGTCACTTATTCAGTGGTCACTCTAAGAGTGATTCTGTCAAGTGCTGGAAAATTAGGAAGAGATGATAAAGTTAACAATTTGACAAACATCAAGCCATAGGAGAATCTAGGATTGGCCACAATTTTGATTGGTATTAGATCTTGGCCTGGGAAGAGAAATGGCCAGTATCATATAAGAATAAAGAAAACTAAGGGAACAGTATGTTTGTTTTGTAGCTTTTGCTAAAGCTTTCCTAATATTTCTTTAGGTTAGAAACCACACCATTTCCTAATTCATTACAAAATGCCTTTTATTATTAGGGAAAAAGCAGGGTGGAAGTGCCATACCTGGAGTTATAACAATTATTGTATGAGTGTGTGTGTGTGTACAAGTGTGCACACACACTAGATGTCTGAAACATTCACCAAGGACTATTATTCTTTGTGATCTTAGGCACAAACTTTTTCACATTATCTAAATAACAGGTTGGGAAGAACATCAGTTACACTAGGAAAAAATATAAGGGAAATATCAGGATTAAGTAGGTCTGCTTGAGACTAGCAGATTCACAGGACAGGTAAGAATCTGAGGTTAAGGAGAAAACCAAAGGAAGACAAGGGGAGAAATATCATGTACCAGATCACATTTATTCCTCATACCAACCCTGTGAGTCAGAAATAGACAAGTTAAATAACTTGTCCATGGTCATACAGCAGAAGTCAAGATGTAAAACCAAGCAGGCAGACTCCAAACCCTGCCTTCTCCACCACTCTGAATATTCCCTCTACCTCCTAGAATCTGGAATGCAAAATCATAAGGGAAGAAATAAGAAGTAGCTAAGATCAGAAAAAGTTGAGAAATGGAGTAAAAACTTTAAGGCAAGATAGTGCAGAACATAAGCCATGAACATCTGGGTATTAATGAGTGTCCTTTGATTGTGGGGGAACTTACTGTATCATGAAGAATCTGAAATGCATCAATAATTGGATGATAGGTATTTTATAGATCATAAGTCTAGGAATTATTGTCTTCAATCAAAGGACACTGTGAAGTAGGCAATGCTTACATAAAGAAATGAATCTCTAAATAATGGAGAGGCATGAACCAATGTGGGAATTGTAGCAAGGTCAATTTCAAAGGAAAGGACAAATAGGGTCAAGAAGGAAATTGGAGGAATCATCATTTCTTTGACAATTACAAAGATAGTTGCTTGATTTTTCTGTATATATAGATAATTCAAAAATACTATTGAGTGACTGTTATATTTCTGAGTATGAGAATTTGAAACAAACATTAATAAATGGTTGCCCCTTGCTATGGTATGAATGTCCCCCAAAATTCATATGTTGAAAATTAATCCCTATTGTGGTGGTATTAAGAAATGAAGCCTTTGGGAAAATGATAAAATCAGGAGGGCACAGCCCTCACGAATGAGTTAATGCCCTCATAAAAGAGGTTTCAGAGAGAGTCTGCCTCTCTTGATCTTCTGCCATGTGAAGACACAGCATTCAACCCCTTTGGAAGATGCAGCAATAAGACACCATCTAAGTAGCACAGACCAGGTCCTCACCAGATAGCAAACATGCTGCTGCCTTGATCATGAACTTTCCAGCTTCCAGAACTGCAAAAAAATAATTTTCTATTGTTTATTAACTACCTAGCCTATGGTATTTTATTATAGCAGCACAAATGGACTAAGACACCCCAGCATTCCAAGGGCTTATAAACCAATTACATGTATACAAACATAGGGAAAGTATTTGAATCTATTTTTTCTTTGAAAAGGGATACGTGGAGGGTGATTCAAAGTATGTGAAATATCATTCTCACCCTTTTAGGAGCACTGATTGAAATTAAGCTCCTTTCACCCCAATGCATAACCTTATATTATGGTTTCCATGGGGACTGATAATTTATATTGTGTGACACTGTGTCATTAGATTTAAGAATCTTTGTGCATAAAACAAACACTGATATTTGCATGCATTGGAGCCAACAGGAGAAGGCTCCTGGGAAGTAGAAAGGTAAAGAAATGGCCATAACATTTCACTCCATTCCATGACAAATTGTCCTTTCTCTGAACTCTAAAACATAATATAGCCCTTTATCATAGTGCCCACTAACTGTTCCCCACTTGTTAAGTTGGTCTCTTTTATCTCCAAACTAGGTTACAAAATCCTAAAAAGCAGAGATTGAATCTTGAGCTTCCCTTGTACTACTTTCAATGTCCAGCTAGATGCCAAACACAGAGGCAGTGCCTATTCCTGGCTCTATTGAGCTGACATAAGTGGGAAGATTCAGTTTAGAGAGAGAAGAGGAAGGTTCAAAGGTATCTGGCTAGGAAAGATTGACATAGGCCTTGCAGTTTTAATGATACGGCCTCATATTTTGGAAAGATCTGAGTTTTCTAGGAGAAGCACACAGATTGCATACATCAAAGACAACGTTAAAGGTTGCCTAGGTTCAGGGTACTGGTTGAGACTCAATTTCATGCTTACATTGTTATTTATTGACACACAGAGTCTGTTGGCTTTTCTTTAGTGCCATTTTTTTCTGTAGAAACAATTAACCCCAAAAGGAAACAAACTAAGAAATTGAAATGCTCACTAAGTATGCACTGAGGCCCTCAGGTGTCCAGCAGGGCACTGATTATGTGTTCATAAAGCTCTCTGGTGGCCACAAAGGGCAGCAGAAGCCACAACCCCTGTCCTTCCAAAACCTGTAGACTTAGTGGTGGTTTAAGTAGCCTCTAGGCAATACGATTAATGGGTATAAATATACAATTTGATAGAAGAAATAAGACCTAACATTCAATAGCTCAGCAGAGTAATTATAGTTTGCAATAATCTATTATACCTTTTGAAATAGCTAGAAGAGAACAATTCAAATGTTTCTAACATAATGGACAAATATTTAAGGTGCTGGATATCCCAACTACACTGACTTGATCTTTACAAATTATTTGAATATATTAAATTATCATATGTACCCTGAAACTATGTACATCTATTATATATCAATAAATTTTTTAAAAAATAAAAATAAAGCAGAAACAATAATCAAAAGAAAAATAGACCTGTGTTTCCCTCTGTCTTTCACTCACTCACTCTTCATTTATTTTTGCATCATATAATTGAGAGTCTATTTGTGCCAGGATCAATAATTATGCCACATGACTATATAACATTGATAAAAAGGTTTGAACCTCCGCCTCCCGTCCCCAGCATTCTGAATGTCTGAGAAATTCAGTGACCCATAAAGAAAGAAGGTCAGAGCCCAAAGGAAGAAGAGTGCTGCTGTATTTGGGTTCATTTCTCAACACGGATCTTTTTATCCCTAGATGTATTTTTCCTTTCCTCTGAGCTTTCCAGCGTAGTCTAATCTTTAGGCCTGGATTGTGCCTGACTTTTTTCTCTAACGAAAGATAGCAGAGATTCTGGTTCAGGGACCTCACTTGGCTTTCAGGAGGATGGCTTGTTTGGGTTTAAATGTTATTAGAAAAGACTATGACTCTTTTAGCTTTTTCTCCTACCCTCTCTTTTGTTCCATGGGATTTGTTTGGAAATTGTCTGAAATTCCAGAGATGTATGAATAACTGAAGCATATAAGCAAACGTAAACTTTCAGGCCCTGACTTGGCAAGAGGATGTTCATTATAATTCCTCACAATTGGATGGGACAAAGCATGAACAATGTAGGGAGAGGCCAAGATGGTAGTGGACAGCCCCTTCCTAGCATGCGCAGGACCTTCAATAGAGGAGATCTCAAAAGTTAGAGGGACCCATTGGACTTTCATCATTGAAGATCACACCTAGGCTGTCCTGCTCTTCTGTTTTCCTTTGCTGTTATCCCCCAACCCATCCTTCCAGCCCTTCTCACTTACTATGAGATTCTCAAAGACCTCTCGTGAAATGTTGTCTCCTTTGCAGTGGTTCTTCCTTCTGCCTGTACACACACCTCCTTAGAGCCTAAGTACCAGTTCCCATGCTGCTTACAAGCATTTTTATTTGGCTGTCTCTATTGTGTCTCTCTCCTACATGTTGTATTCTCTTTGAATCTCTGAAATGTAACAAAATAACTGACACATCAGATTAAATAGATACACAATAAAAACGTAATAAATGAGCATATGATAATAATTGATATTTGTTCAGCGCTCACTCTGTGTTAGGCACTGTGATAAGTGTTTTGTACACATTTCCTCATCACAAAACTCTATGAAGTGAGGATCATTATCTTTCCCATCTCAACACCCTCTCTGTGCTTCGGTTTCCTCGTTTGTAAAAGAGGAATGACTAGAGTACCTACAGAGGAAATAACTGAGGCACAGAGAGTTAAAGTGAATTGCTCAAGGTACACGGTGAGGGCTTGCAGCAGGATTTGAACTTGGGCCATTTAACCCCAGAGCCTACGCTCCTACTCACCAGACTACACTGAATGAATGAAAGGGCTCAACCCCCCTTCAAGATCCAGATGTCTTAAAAATTGACAGCGAATATTTTGCAGAAATATTTGCAACACTATTTTGACATCTAGAATAATAGAATTTTAGAAACAAGAGAAAGGTTGGAAAATATATTTTCTAGTGGTTTTGAAACTTTCTTAGCAGTGGAATCTTTCTTTCCTAGGAAATATCTTTACCAGCTCAAGCGGTAATACAAATGGGGGTGGGTAACTGAAGCAGGTTACACGGCCTTCTCCCCTCCTCCATGGGTGCCCCTGAAGCATCTCAGTGGGTGTAGAAAACTTAGTTTGCATATTACTGCTCTTGCCCAGATCCCTTCAATCAAAAAATAAGAAATATTTTATCCTAATTTATTTGTTAAATGTAGTATATTTGTTAAATATACTAAATCATTTGTTCAAGGACACTCAGTTAGAAAGTGGCAGAAACCAGGTCTTCTGTCTCCAAGGCCAGTGTTCTTTCTACTACATCATGCCAATGGAATTGATTCCCAACCCTAGTTTCATGCCATGGAGACTGTCCTAGTTATCTCACATTGCAAAATACTTAGCAAAACTCTCAAAGCAAAAGTGATAATTTACTTTAAGAAATTTTAAATGCCATAACTTTGGTGTTGATCAGAGAACAGGACAAACCTCTAGAATCAAATGGTAATAAGATAATGTCAATGCCAAGATATTGCAAATCGAAAAAGGTTGAAGTTCACAGTAATATTCAACCATGCAAACTATACGCATATATTTGGATTCTGACCTTGAACAACTAATTCTTAGAAAATCCAAAATCCATTGGTTTCACACATTGTATTCGGTGGGAACAGCAAGTGAGTTACTGTTTTTCAAAACAAGGTAATGAAAGCCCAGTGTTTACTGTACTCACATGGGCTCCTCTCTGCCCAGAATTTTCAGAATTTTAATAATAACCAACGTCAATGTTTAATTTAAAGCTAGAGCACACTGGTTAAGAAACTGCTAAAAATAATCTGCTTCATATTGATGGCTTTGGCTTTGTTGACTCATAAAATGTCAGGGTTGGAGAAAAATAACTAACGGAAGCTTCAGCTGTGATTGTACCTTTAATTATTGATGCTCCATTCTTAGTCTTCAGGCCTAACAGCTAAGATGCGACGTGACAGAACAGAGGCCATTTGATGAACTGAGCAAGGAGAGGCTCACTCTTGATTCTATCCACAAGACTCCTAAACGTAACAACAAAAACTCTAGAGTCCAATACCGGCTGATTCTCTGGTATCCCTTCACACTGGATGGTAAGAAGGAGAGGGATGGGCATGAGTTGCCAGATCTGGAAAGTAGAGAAGAACAAAGAGATGCCTGTGTCCTTAGCACTGCCACACGTGAGAGTCTGTGCTTGTGAATTTACAAGAATAATTTCCAAACAGAATCCTCTTGTTTACAACAAGACTCTAGAATCATCCAGGAGATTCAGGACCCATCACTGTTGAGGTGGGAGAGTTATGGGATTAAAAATCAGGGGAACTGAGTTCTAGTCCTGGCTTTGCCTTATACCAACTATGTAGTCTGAGCTACCCAATCTCACAGTTTACCTACTTCACTGTGTGTCTCATGTACCTAAAAAATCTTTACTGATCTTCAACTATCATTTCCTGAGGCCAGACACCATGCTAGGTGCTTTACATTCATTAAATTGTTCCAGTCCGTACTCACATAAGGCACTAGCATTTTCACCTTTTCCCCCAGATAATGCCAGTCAACGCCACAAACCCAGTACTTGTACTCATAAAATGAAAACCTGAAATTGATTTCTGAAAATTACAAATGGAGACATGACATAGGCTTTCCAGGAGGTATCAACATGCAGGTGAGTCACGAATTGCTCATGACAATGGGAATAAGTCAGCATTCAAGGTTTGTGTGCCTGTGTGTGTGTGTCTCCAGTTCTCTTTTCTAAAATTTATCAATTTCTGACATTTTCGCACAGCAAGAATAGAAAGTCAAAGAAAACCTATGCACTCACCGCCCCCCCAAGGGATCTGACTCAACGGTTTGCAGCTTTGAGGTGCAGCAGGCAGACAGAGCCTTTGGACATTTCAACAGCAGCAAGAGAAGCAGCTGCCGTAAGACATGCCTGTCAACTCTGCTGGTCTAACATCTCAACCTCAGACCTACCATGGTCTGGGAAGTCACCACAACCTGCTTCACTGTGCTTCTAGAAAGCTAAATTGGAGAAGGTGGTTCTCCATAAGCAAGCTTAGACCAGCTCCATAAATATTTTCACGTAACACCAGTGTCAGGTGTGCATGGAATTGCTTCTCACATAAGAGGGAAATTTGTCCTAAGCTAGCCACACTTTTGGGCTCATGCACATTTGTTGCATTCATCATCCATTCAGTCAGCTTTTCCTGACAGCTTACTTGTGCCAGGCTCCTGGAGGTCTGTACCATGTATAATAAAATGGGAGAAAGAGTCTTAATATCTAATAGTGATACCAGGTACTAAGTCCTATGTGAATACAGAAGAAAATAAACTAAGGCAGATTATGGGGGGAAAGGAGGTCCAGAGGAGTTGCCCAGATAGAGTTGCCAGATTCAGAGAATAAAAATAGATGACATCCAGTTAAATTTGAATTTTTGATACATAATAAATTTTTTTAGTATAAGTATTTTGAGACAAAATAGGAATATTTACAATTTTAAAAGTATTTGCTGTGTATCTGAAATTCAAATTTAACTGGTGTCCTGTATTATATCTGGCAATCCTCTTCCCAGAGGAGGTAGCTTGGCTATCTTACTTTGGGAAAAGTTTTAAGATGCTTTACTCATCATCTTGATTTCATTAAGGATAAGTTAGAAATGCCTCCTGACTGTCTACAGGAACAACCTGCCAGACTCTGCCCCTCCATCCTTGCAACTGCTAGTGCTGAGTCCAATGCCTGTTCACCAGAAGAGTCACTAGCCCAGGTGACTTAGCATCACTAACCTTGCTATTGGCTCAGCCCAGTCGTGCCCCTGGCATGACCAATATAAGATTTGTGAGATTTAGGAATGAGTGAGGATCCTAATTACTATGTGAATTTTTCTCTAATTCTTCTGCCTAAGCTCCTACCCTGCCCCTCAGTTTCAGCTAAGAGGGCTCCTTCTAGAACCAATCACAAAATAAACACTCAACAAACATTAAATGTTTAGTTCAACAACATGAAGAAAGAACTCGAGGGTCAAAGCTGGGCCCCAGCTTTGTATTCTTAAACAACTCCTTCCATTCCTTGCCCTTGGTTTACATCTGTAAAATTAGAGGATCCAAATAGATAGATGACCTGTCTCCCCAGCCCCTTTTAAGGCAAGTCTGAGCTGTTTTGCCTATGTGTATATCTAGGGCCAGTCCTATATATTTAAAAAAAATCCATAAAGCTCTTCAATTTCCCTTTTAGGGAGGCCAAGATTTAATGTGTAAAGATAATATTGAGTAATAACTCATTGGGAAATCACTTTTGCTAAACTTAGACAGTGTTTTTATTTCATAATTCAACACAAAATCCCTCCAAATTTCTAATCCTGGGACCAGTTTCAAATCCTTGGAGCTTCTCTATCTTTATACAATGCCCCAAATAATAAGCCAAGCCTTTTGACAAAAATTATCTATTTATGCATATGCTTGGTCATGAATGCTGCCTTTTTAGCCTAGCTATTTTAAATGACAAACATTTATCTCCAATAAATAAGGACTATTTTTTCTCCTTTAATTTTCTTTAATGTGTCTCTTTTTTATATGTTAGAATTAATAGGCAAATTACAACTGAGGTTTTCCTCTCAAAATGCATTCAATTAAATTAGTGGTGCTCGACCCTGACTGCACATTAAGAATCACCTGGGGAGCTTTTAAAACCAAGGCCAAGGTCTCACCCTAGATAAATTAAATCAAAATGCCAGAGGAGGCGGGAGACCCTGCCTTGCCAGTGATTGCAATTTGCAGCCAGAATTAAGATCTACTGAATTAAACCACCAAACTTGTTTCCATGGCATTAGATCTTTATATTATTCTTGCAAAATACGCGAGGCCAACAGTAGGTCATCCAGTCTGGGAGCATTATTAAAAGATGGATTCAGGAGGAAAAAAATAATGTAGATGTGACTCTGAGGGCCTAAGGCCACGGGAAATATTTAGCCATCATGATCATTGGGTGCAGATGATGTTCATGGAAAGGCCTCTTGGGATTTAGGAAGAGTACAACTCTAAAACCACTACACCTGGCAAGGCCATGTGAGGATGTAAAAGAAGAAACTGACATCTCTTCCTGTCGACCAGACTGCAGAATCCCTTCCAAAAATCTCTTTCTCAGCCATGACATCTCAACTACTGAAAAGATAAGCACAGTTCTTAAAGAAACTGGTCTTCTTCCTTGCTCCTTATCTATTACAAGCTTCTTTCTACTTCCTCCTCTTCTTCCCTCCTTTCCTCTTTCTCTTCTACTACTACCACTAGCACCACTGCTAGCACTTCTGAAGACGACATGCAGTGATGGAGGAAAAGACAGGAGCAGGGCCAGCTGCACAGAGTGGCCAGTAAATAGAAGTTTGCTCTTCTTTCTTCTCCTAGTCTGCCTCTGGGGGCATCCATAGAGTTAACATTTATTGAACACTTACAATGTGCCAGCTTGAGTTTCTCTTCATTTTCTCATCTTAATCTAATCCTTGCTGCAATCTTCTGCAGAGTGGCCAGTATTATCCTCAAGTTATAATTGATGAACCTGAGGTTTATAGAGATAAAATAACATACACAAAGTCACACACCTAGTAATTAGCAGAGCGAATGTGTACCTCAATTGCTTTCTCCACCATAATCAACATCCTCAATAAGTGGTGGAAAATGAGATCTCTCTCTGGACTTCATAGCACTCAGTTTTCCTTTCTAAGGCATGGGGCTTGCTCTTCTTCACGTTGTGGTAATCTGGGGACACCCTGCTATAGATTTTACTCTCCAAAGGTACTGACTGACTATACCCTGTTCATTTGTGCCCCTCAGTATGCCAGTACAATATTTGGTTGATATGTCCGATCAATAGCAGATGAAAGCTGAATTGCTTTGGGAGTGAAGGAGTGCATGCTTCAATAGCTGACAATTTCATTTAACAAGTAATGCTCTAAAATACCAAGGAAGCTTTTGAGCAAAGAATTTGAGATCTAGAAGCTCTTGTTTTAGAATCACAAGTTTAATTAATCAAAGATATTCAGAGCATGGGAAGGGGCTGGGGCACCAAATAAGGGGCCTGTGCTGGGGCTGGGCTCCAAAGGCTTTAGAGAGGATATTGTAATCAAAGCTGCCAAAGCAAGAAGCCAGGAGGATCACTCCAGAAATGGCAAGTTGTTTTTTGTCTCGCACATCTCATCCATTGATGATATTGCTTGAAGAGCTATAATGGGAATGATCTCAGACTGCTCCAGGCTTAATGAGAAGAGTGCCGGGTTGATTAGCAATGTCAACCATGGGTAAAGGAAGGGGAGAGAGGCCATACTACATAGTTATGACCTCTAAGCTTATTCACATTAGCATCTCTCATTGAAGGTCTTCCTGACATTTGATTCATTACCAAATACAAATACTAAACCCTAAAACCTGGAGGATTAGAGTTGGGATACAGAAGCAGAAGATGAGATAAAGAGGAATTGGGAAGAGTAGGTCTAGGAATATCCATGAAAATAGTCCTGTGGGGTCAGAGTTGTTTAGCATCAGTTGAGGTATCTGGGTACATCTGACTGATTTAAAGGACCAGAAACAGAGGGGACAGGAATTATGTGATAAGAATTACATTTACGTCAGAATACAAAATTCAGCTAAGCTGGGCAGAGCACAACCATAGCCTCTGCATCTTGAACTTGCACAACCCAGAGTCCAGCTCAGAACTGAGAATTCAACTCTCCACTAGGATTAGCAATGTAGTGTCAATGATGACATAATGAAATTAGTCCAGTTAACTTTAGTGGGTGGTAAATAGATTAGATCCTGTGGAGAGCCAGGCTGATATTCATTTAAATTAATTCCAGATGAGAAAATAGAAGTGACAGGAAACAACATAATACTCTTATTACAAAACTGAGTCGTATTATTCTTTAGGGACATGGAAATTATTTCAAATCAATGTAAGAATAGAAAAAGTCAGCAACAGAATCTGAATAATCTGCCATTACTTGGTTTGAGATCACAATACTTCACATTTTTGGATAAGCAAAAGTTAGCTCATTAAATATGCTTAATTTTAAACTTCTGTTCTCAGAGGTAAAATTTTCAAAGAGAGTAATTTTGCTTTAATTGGAATTGTTACCTCAAAATAGTTTAAGACTTGCTCCTGGAGAGGAAATAGAATTTACTTCAAAAGATGTGGGTGAAATAAGCATAGTTTCATTGTTGAGTTGGAAACTATTGTATAAATAAACACTAAGTGTGGAGCTACCAAAGTAGAAATATAATTTATAAAATTGCTGATTGCCTGTTCTCAGCATGGATGCTCTCCAGAATTCAGATGCTATCTACGATTCTCCATTGTACCCAAAGGAGTTAAAAATTCTGGCATTTTGTGACACAGGTTTTACCATTTTAGTAAATGTATCCTCCTTCATACTTTCCAATTATAGACAATGTATCAAAAAGTGTCTAATATTTCATACAATACAACTGTACGGTTCCACAGATGGTCAAGTCAAGGAGCTCGTGTGTGGAAAAGGAATAGAAGAAGATTAAGGGAAGAGAAGTGGGTAGACAGTGATGGACAGTAGGTAGGGCTAGATTCATACCCACATCTGTGGTCCTGCCTACCTTCTAAGCAACTGTTTCTGTCTAAGTTTATAAAATAAACTTTGTTTTCTGTTAGAAAAATGAGATCTGTTGATTATAGAAAAAAATTAACAAAAATATAGAAAGGCAAAGAAAAACTCTAATCATATCCCTATATAGCACAATTGAACAACTTAAGTATATAACTTTCTGGACTTTAAATATATAATACATACTGTATATACAATAAGTCATATATAGACTAACTTATAAAACATTTTTAATTTAAAATATATCAAAAATACCTTTGTATGTTAACAAATATTTAATATGTTAGGTTCTTTATGTCTATATATCATTCCATGGTATTAAGGTATCATAAATTACTTTTCTATCACTATGTCACCATCAGTTATTCCAATTTTCACTTTTATAAATGCTGTGCTGAACATGCTCATGGCAAAATATTTGTGCAGATGCACGGTTTTCTTAGGACACGTTTCTAAAAGTGGACTTGCTTGTTTCAAAGGGTACATGCCTTTTGAAAACCTTTGAAACTAGATGTCAAATTGCCCTCCAGAAAGGCTATGCAAATAAATGTAGTGGGCATTTCACCATAGTCTCACAGAAACTAAATATTTTGATGTCTTTAAAAAAAAAAATCTTTGTGAATCTGATACAAAGAAAATGGCACTGTATGTTTTTTTTTCTTAATTTGCATTTTCTGTGTACCTTTTTAGAGGTCTATTTTCAGGAGATCTATTCTTAGTTTTCCATGCCTGCCTGTCTAACACTAAAGAATGCGGCCACGGCTGACCTCGCTTGGTACTTTCTTATCCTCCTTTTCTCATGGAAGAGCTGATTCTTCCTGACAAGGTGAATGGTGCCCATGTGCATTCTTCCAGGCTGAACGGATAACGAAAGGTAAGTTATCAGATACAATATTTCTAGCATGGCAAAGAGACACTCGGAAGATACATTATGGAGAAGACAGTTGAGGTGGTAAAAGTTCTTCTGTCAGAGAGATTCCCAACATGGATTTATTGCCACAGACAATGAGAGGTTACTTCTGACCAGCCAGATAGATGGCCTAAAGGGCAGATGGCCACCACTGCCACCAGAGAGGTGCAGGCTTCATTAACAATCCTGGCAGCATTGCGGTAAAGAGAAATATTGAAAGGCTCATTCTCATTGGCACAGACAGGAGAAAATCACAGAAGTCCACTCAGTATCCCCAGGGTCTGCCAATTTCTCCACAAATTGACAGAACATCTGCTTGAACCAACCATCTAAAAGAGGCAGAGAAAAGAGAAGACAACACATTCCCAAGTTTTTCATCCAAGAAGCCAGTATTTCCAGCTGGGAAATACTAACATAGGATCCTGATCCAGGAGGCCTAACTAGGTCCCCAGGACCACCGAGTGCTCCCACAGACTTTCTCACACTGTCCTTGTGTGTAAAGTGGCCTGGGATGGAGGCGAGCCTGGGAGTCAGAGCTTCTGTGTCTGATCCTTGCTTTAACATGTCCTAGATTTGAGGCCATAGACAAGTTATTACCACCTCTAAGCATTTATTTTTTTCATCTATCAACTAAAATTAAGATCCCTGTCTCATACTGTTAGCCATGTCCCTCCCACCCCCAAAATTCATTAAAGCCGTAACCCCCAGTGTGTCTGCATTTGGAGACAAGGCTTTCAGGGGACATTTCAGGATAACTAAATTCATAAGGGTGAGGTCTTAATCCAATGGCGTTGGCAGCCTTAGAGGAAGAAGAAAGAGAGATCTCTGTCTCCACGCACACACAGTGTGGAAAGGCCATGGGAGGACACAGCAAGAAGGTGGCTATGTGCGAGCCAGGAAGAGAGCTCTCACTGGGAATCGAATTGGCCAGTACTTTGATCTTGGCCCTTCCAGCCTCTAGAAATGTGATAAATAAATGTCTGTTGTTTAAGCCACCTAATCTATGGTATTTTGTTATGGCGGCCTGAGATGTTTAAGGCAATGTTGTGAGGGGAGAAGTAAATAAAACTTTGTATAGGAAACACATATCATATATTAAGTGCTCAGTAGAGTTCAGTTTATCTTTTATACTCTCTACCCTCTCTCCTCCCCATAACCTGTTCATCCAGGTATTTGTCCAGTGTGCATCCAAGTCTCCAACAATATAATTTATTCTGTCCCTACCTCTTCTCTCTCCACCCCTGACCTTAATGTTCCCATCCTCATCCTGGTAACTAGTGTGAGTTTCTGAATGCTCCCTCTTCTTGGCCATTTGTTTTTTATGTCCTCAGTGTTGAGTCTCACTTGATCTTGACTAATGAATTTGTCATTGGTAAGAAAAGACTTCCAGTACCTTAGAACAGTGCCTGGCACACAGTGAACCTTGTAAATGTAGTTATTGTCATTATTATCCAGCATCCTGACATTATAATTAAACTATTTTTCTTTTCTTTTCCAGCATTCAATAAGATTAGGCATAGTTAGTCATACTGTCTTTCAAATGAACAGCTGAAATGAGAATGTCCATGTCAGCTACGGCCTTTTGGTGTGTGTGTGGAGGAGAGGGAAGGAGAAAGTGTGTGTAGGGGGGTCTATTGTGGATTTTAGGACATCATATATCAGAAAAACTTGATCACTAGGTACCCAGCATCATAGCAAGGGAGAATCTGAAAAGCAGTCAAGAATAATCTCTCACCAGACTCCAACTTAGGCCTCCATTTGCCTGAAAGAGATAGAGAAGCTATCAGAGGTACCTAGGACTTTTGAACAGGCAAAGCATGAATCTGGGGCACAGGACCAATAGCAATAGAAGTTAGGCCATTAAACCCTCGCGTGGGACAGCCAGCCTGTTTAGAAACTCCTTGCTGAGAGTTTCTGGGAGAAATCCTAGTTGATGTCTTGGGGTCAGGTCTCATCGTCTGTATCCATCATATCTCTGCTCAGGACTATCAAGTTCCCAATGAGAAGAGCAGAAGATGCTAGTGAAAAAGTGGGTATGTTGGTGGGAGCCAGCATAGAGGTTGTAAAGATCATTATGTGCATCTCTGGGATGTCTTGAAGCCAAGAGAAGTAGAGCTAGGACGCAGGGCTGAAAGTCGATCCCCAAAAGAAACATCAGACTAGGTGGCCTACATAGAGACTGCAATGGAGACTAGCAGGGGGCTCCCTCCTGCAGCAAAGGAAAGGGAAACCCCAAAAAACAGTATACCACTAGTAGTTCAGGGTCGAAAGCCATATGAGCTGAGCGTCCACTGGAGCATTTCTCCTCCACAGGACTCAGTGTGCATCATCAGGGCAGTGTTGCCTAATGGTCAGGAGAGTTGGCTCTGAAACCAGACTGCCTAAGTTCATATCCCAATCCTGACATTTATAGCCATGTTACCTTGGGCAAATTGCTCAACTTCTGTGCCTTGGTTTCTTTGTATATGAAAGGGGGCTAAAAACAGTACAGACCTAACAGGATTGTTTGTGAGGATCATAATAAATAAGTACTTAGAATAATTCCAGATTTAGAGCAAGTCATTAATATGTGCTATTGTTGCTTTATTATTATCATCATCCTGTTGTATTGTCATTGCTTTGTTCTATATGCATACATATCCCTCTAGACCTTAACAGGGAGGAATAGCTAATTAAAAGCAAGATTTAGAATCTTGTTCTTATTCCAGTTGTCAGCCCTACTGTCTCACTCTCTCTTTTTAAATATGTATTGATGTGCCATTGTGATACAGCTTACAAAAATAATAAATACCAATTGTTGAATACCAACTTTATACCAGGGTACTAGATGTATATATTGTCACATTAATCTTCTAAAAAAACCACCATTATCATCTCCTCTAGAGCAGGTGTCAGAAAACTACAAATTGCAGGCCACCACCTGTTTTTATAAGTAAAGTTTTGTTAGTACATAGACATATTGTCTATGGCTATGGCCATGCTACAATGGCTGAGTTGATTAGTTGAGACTGCATGGTCATGCTAGAAATACAAAAATATGTACTCTGTGGTACTTCACAGAAAAGGTTTGTTGATCCCTCCTCTAAAGAGATGAAGATATTGAGACTCAGAAATAAACCCTGGGTCCAGTATCATGTATCTAGCTGCAGAGAAAAGATTCAAACCCACGTCTGCCTGGCTTCAAGCTCAGGCTCTCAATCAGCATTATAAGCTTCCAAAGTTATTGGTCTTAATGTAGAGGCCAACAGGAAGTCTCCGGGGCTTGATGAAATAAGCAGATGGAGCTATGAACGTCAATTAGTCGTCTAAATATCCGACATCAGGCCCATGAGTCAACAGCATTTCCCGCCATTGCCACCCACCAGATAGGCTGGCTGTCCTCAGTCGTCTTGTCAAATACCAGGCACCATGTAGTGAGCTCAAAGCACATATGTCTCATTATGCCCACTTCATTGCTGCAGAAGCACAGGTTTCTCTTTTTTGGTTTTAAATCAAGCAAAGAAATTCCTATAAGTGCTCTCTCTACAACTAATATAGTTCCTGGTTTGGGGCTGGTTAACTGCAATTTTCACTTTCACTTGAGTATGGCTGTGTGTGGGTAGGAAGGAGGGAGAAAGGAAGAGAGATGCTGATCTGGATTGGGTCCCAAAGTGGTCGGTCCCATCCAGTTGTTCAGGAGGATGGCTCAGTTTGGAGGTGGGACTAAGAAGGCTGCATGCTATATTGGAGAGCGCTCCGGATCATGAGTTCAAACAGTGCCTCTTTCACTTTGTCGTGCCTGTGAATTACCTAGAGAACTTGTTAAAACATAGCTTCCTGGGTTCTATACTGAGAGATGCTGACTCCATAGGTAGGGCCCAAGGATCTGCATTTCTCACAAGTGCCCAGAGGTTGCCAAGCCACACTTTGCATAGTCCTGAGACAGAAGAACTGGCTCCAGTCAGTGACACATTATTCACTACATGAGCAAGTCACTAAAACTTCCTGGACTTTATCTTCCTCATCTGATAAATGGAGCTAGTAAGCTAATAATCAATGGAGGAGGAAACTATAATGCAGAAGCTGTTTTAATATTTACCAATAATGAGTATTAGGATTTCCTGAGCAACTACTCAGTTCTGTGCCAAGTACTGCGCCAGGCACTTTACATCACACGTCATCTCTGATCCCCATAAGATCCCTACAAAGGAGTTATGATCCCTCCGTTTAACAGGCAAGGACCTTGAGGTTCCTAAGAGGTACCTTGTCTAAGACTCACAGCTAGGAAGCAAAAGAACTGCAATTCCAACCCAGATTTGAATGTCACCAAAGTATACTTTTGAATCCCCAAATAGGCATAATGAGTTTGCTAGAAATTGCTGAAGTGGTAACTGGTACCCAGTATGCAGGAAAGGAATAGGGCTCCTGATTACAAGTAGTAGCCACAGCCTCCAGCTGCCAGAGCAGTGAAGATAGCTTCCCCACTTGCCCTTTGCTGATGATGCTATTTGATGGAGTGCTTGAGACCAGTGATTACCCACTCTTGAAAGCAATCATTTCATTCTTCATCCTTCAATGGCCTGCAGCAGGGGTGCCTAGGGCTGAGAGAGCTTGCAGCCAAGGGTGAAAAAAACCTTTCAAAATCCAGGGAGCTCAAATGAACACCTCTTGAGAAAATATATTTCAGAATTAAACATTTAATGCTGGGTTTTCATTTCCTAACAGCAATGGGCTGTGGAAACAAGTGCCAGAAAGCAGGAGGAAACTTGCAGCGACCCTCGCCAATAACAGAAAATTATTTGTTGCTTCCCAAAGTGGTATTTGAGCCCAGCGGGCTGCACTTAAGATGTGACTGGATAATGGCTGTGTGACACACCCCTCTAATGGAGCTGTCACACAGGCACCGCGGAGCAGCCTGAGCTGCAGCTTTGAAGAAGCTCCTCCAAGGCCAGGCTTTTGCTTGTGCTGCTCTGGGCCAGGGTGGAAAGTGACCCTGCTGGCTGCTTCAGTGATGTGGGGGGATGTTATGCTAGGTGCTAAGGAAAGCCACCCCTCTCATTTGATGTGTGGGAGATCAGAGAGTAAAAGCCAACTGGAGTCATCGAACACAGAGACAGAGACTGAGTCCCTTTGTGGGGACCTTGAGTGTGCTCCCAACAATTGGAACAATTGGGCAACGGCCCTATCAGCAATCCCCAACTGCCTTTTGTATTCATGGGAAAACTCATACAGGAAATCTCTGCAGAAGGAACAGAAGGTGTATTTGTTTCCCATTGGGCTGTAACAAATTATCACGAATTCAGTGGTTTAATACAAAACACTTATCATCTTACAATTCTGGAGGTCAGGAGTCTGTGGAGTTTCCTGGGCTGAAATCAAGGTGTCAGCAAGATTGCTTTCCCTCTGGAGCAATTGTCCACATGAGTTAGGGAGACTAAATCAATTTTTCTAAACTTCAAAGGGGTGGGTAACTTTAGCTGATACCTGGGTCACAGTTCTATCAATAATGTGATGCCTGCTTCCCCAGAACTACCTGTTCACTAGAACATTTCATGATTACTCCTATTCAAGATTAAAATTATAAAAACAACATTTTCTAACACTAGCAAAAATGATACCTTATTCTTCTTCTCTCTTCTTCCTACTTTGTCTCCTCAACCAGGTAAACCCTGCCCTCCCCATATGGCACAACACCTGATTTGTCCTATCAAAGGGACAAAACTTCAAGTATCTCTTCAGTGTCCAAGATCTATTCTGCAGGGAGCTATGAGTGTGCAAATTGGATCCAGTGTCTATTCCTTCTTTCTGAAACAATTGCGAGGTGAAAAGTTTACTACCAAGGCGGCACATCCAAAGTCTCTGCATGGCCTTCAAATCAGAAGTATTCAAAGCTTACAAATTGGGATTGTAAAACCTTAACATCTCAAAACCGGGATAAAAATGTGAAACTATAATTAATCTATGATCCCAAAGCCTTTCCCCTGGGTGTAGTTCTCTTATTCATTCTACTTTGGGGAATTAGGACCCAGGAGCACTCTGCTAAAACCAAAGAGCTACCTGGAATGATGTGCTGATGCTAGTTTGTACTGCTTACAAGAGCTGCCATTAAATTTCCAGGCATTTGGTGAGTTGGTTGTTAAACACAGCCATCATTAAAAATTTTATTATATAAATTCATACTTAAACAAGTAACATTGAAAATAGTCAATAAATACTCAAACCCCATCATTCCTAATGGTTTTACTATATTTTAAATGGTTGTACTATATTTATAATATATGCTCTTAAGGTTATTTACATCTGTAGTATTTAGTAGTAGTTAGGAAATACTACATAATGGTGCACTGCTGCACATCTCTTCCCAACTCTGCACTCAGTGACATTGGTGCTGGTAGCTGGAAAGCAGCCACTGAAGGAATATTTACAACATAGAAATTGGCAAATGCTACAAATCAGGGTTTGCTTTATTATTTTGTTGAGGACACAGACTTCAGAATATAATGGAGAAAATATTAACAATGCATATTACACTTTTAAAAACATGTCATGTCTGTAACTGTTCAAGGAAATAATCTTCCAGTATTCTAAAATTTTTATCCAATTCAGCAAATAAGTCATACATATCATTGATGAATGAATAAAGTTCTAACACACGTCTCCTTTTTTTTTTTTCACTTTCATTGTACCAGTTAATATAGATGAAAATGTCAAGCAATATTCACATTGGAACTATACTCGTTCATCAATAATCACAATAGGTCAGGCAGTAATAAAAGATCTCAGCAAGAATCAACAAAAGATCTCTACAAGATTTAGTCAACTATATGTTATTTATAATAAAGAGTATTGTATATTCTACTGTTATGGGTGGTACATATACTTTATGTCAGTAAAATGTTTAATAAATGTATAAACTTCTTCTTTTTTTTGTAGAGCTGGTGATTAAATGTTTATTGCCACATCTCCAGTTATGTTCTTCAGAAAGAGGAACTTACCAACTAAAACTAGTTACAAATAAAAAAGAAAAAACTCTAAGGCCAGGTCATTCATCTCTAATCGAGGCTCACAGGATAACACAAGAGGTTCTAACTTACTGTCATTTCTTAAAATTGAGTAATATTCCATTGTGAACAACACACAGTATGTATTCTTTTGTTCATGTGTGACTTATTTTCATTAGCATGGTTATTTTGATATCCATCCATTTTTTATGCATCAATAGTTCATTCCTTTCTATTGCACTGTATGGATAAACTAAAATGTGTTTATTCATTCACTTGTTTTTGTATTATTACAAATAAAGCTGCTATGGACATTCATGTAGAAGTCCTACTGTGTGCATATGTATCATTCCTCTTAGTTAAATGACTAAGAGTGAAATGGCGGGGTAATATACTAAGTATCCATTTAAATGTTTAAAAAACTGCCAAACTATTTTTCCAAGTGGTTGTATCATTTTGTATTTTGCCAGCTGTGTATGAGAATTAAAGTTTTTCACATCTTTGCCAACACTTGGTATGAATAGTCTTTTTAAAATTGTGGACATTCTAATAAGTATGTAGTAGTATTTCATTTTTCAAAATTTGCATTTCTTTAATGACTAACGATTGAGCATCTTCTATATGCCTATTTTGTTATCTGTTTATCTTCTTTGATAAAGTGTTTATACACATAATTCATTAATTTTTTATATTGGGTTTTTTAAATTATTGAGTATTGAAAGTTCTTTGAGTATTCTGGATACAAGTCTTTATTATATATTTATTAGATTAGTTTGTAAATATTTTCTCCCAGCCTGTGGCTTGTATTTTCAGTCTTTTAAAATAGAACTATATTTTAAAAGTATGTTTGTTTGGGAATAACTGTGAGGATGGGGAATATTTGAAAATTAGAAACGGAATATTGCTAGGTATTTGTCTATCTATCTAATCTGTCTCTGAAACATCCTGAAACTTTCCAGAATCAGTTATAATAGCCTTGATGGGGCTATCACTTTATGATATCACTCATTCTCTTCCTACAGCATGATTTTTATAGGAATACCTAAACTCTCTAATAGTCCCCTCATTTGAGTCATCCTTCAGAGTGTAATGTGATAAAAGACGTACAGCTGATCCCAAATTGTAGTTTTGGAGAGAGGAAATAGTCACCGGATTAAGGAAAAGGGAAAAGCAGTAATAGGTTGTGGCTGGGAAATCTGTCTCAACGTCCCGGTGAGGTCCCCAGCCAGCTCTCCACTGGGGTGCCACCATCCAGATGACAGCCAGTTCACTCAGCCTCATTGTATATGTGCAGTGCTGCTGGCTGGCAGCATGCATTTCTGTAAAATTCACACAGACTAGTTTTGCTTCCTGGGGAAATACTATTGATTTAAATCTGTTGTTGAGGTTGCTACAAAGGAAAATCCTTGCCTCCCCAAAACCTATATGTAGGCATAGAGAACAACATTACTCATGCCGTTTTCTGGAATATGACATTAGTCCCTCTCTAAGATCAAGCTATTTTTTTATGATTTATTACTTTAAAGGAAAATAGTTGCATATAGTTGTGAATTATCTCACAGAAAATAAGAGCTTCAATATTAATTCAAAGATAAATTAATTATTCTAAGTTCAAGAATACTAAAAGAGAATGAAAATAACTTCTATCAAAATTTCCTATATGTATTTGCTTATAAAAATGCCCTTGTGATATTGGAGAACACTTAAGAGAGAAATGTCATGCAACAATTACAGTTTTATAAACTATAGTTTTTTTTTTCAGAGAACTTCCTCTGTATAATTCTTTGAATAGCCTTAAACTGCTAAAGCTACTGAGGTTTCACCATCTTTAATTTCTGATTAATTTCCATCCTATTGCATAAAATGATTAACGTAAAGGAAAAACATAAAATATTTCTAATGATTTTATTTATATTTTTATTTTATTCATTTATTACTATCCAGTGGCTGAAAATAATTATTCTGTCATCTATTTTCCCAAAAAATAGCATAAATTCACAGGGATTTAAGCTAGTTCGGGCCCTACTATCATGCCTACAAATGCAACCATTGCAATTACCACATTGTATTGAAATTATCTAATTCCATGTCTTTCTACGGTGAAGAATCTGAGCTTACTCAAGAGCAACAGCTATATATCTCCAACACTTAGAATGGTAATTAGATACGAAGGAAATAGCAAAACTGCAGAATTGAATTGAACTGAAGGTATTCTTTTGTGTATAGTTTGCGTATTTTCCATACTAGATGAGCTAGATTTTATTTTCATGGAAATAACACAATATACACCCAAGAAAGGAAATATATTTAGAATTTTAAAGGAGAGAGTAGTAATAGTATTTCTGGGAAATTTAAAGGTATATGCCTAAAGAACTTCTATAGAAATTTTTTCTGTAATGCATACTTGGAAATACATAAATGGATTATTTTACTTTACAGGTTTATATCTAGCATGGCCAGTTGCACTATATTGTTAGATAATCTGTACTCCTACAACTTTCAGTGTCATGCCTTTTCAAAATTGGACTCAACTACTCAAATTATATTTTCTTATTGACTTTGTTTAATGTAAGAAAGTAATTCAATGTAGCAACTATTCATTCAATGTCTTTTTGTATCTAATACTGTACTCAACCCTGAAGATACCATGGTGAGCAGGGAAGTCTTTCAATTCAGTGAATTTACAAACTAGAGGAGGAAAGACAGTCAGCACACAATTATAGTGCATTATAATATGACAAACACCAGGATGGGGACAAGCTCCAGATCCATGCTAGAAACCGACCCAGTCCTGGGCTGTTTCGAGAAGGCTTCCATAAGGAATTGATGTGTAGGCCAGAACTAAAGGACACTGACTGAGAGTTTTCCCAGAAGAGGGAACAGCACAGGGAAAGGGAGAAAGGCCAAGTAGTAGAGAAAAGACAGACCTTGTGTGCTGTGCTGACATATTTATACTTTATCTGAAATCAGAAAAACTTAATTAAAAAGTTTCTAAAAGAGGGACACAATAAAACTCTTTTTTGAGATCATTTGAGATCTGCTGGAGTGCAGAAAATAAACTGGAGAGGATGAAACAAATATCAGTTCATTAGGGACCATTCCATATAATTCTGAAAAAAAATGATGGTATGAACTAAAGCAGTGAGAATGGGGGAAAGAATATTCATACAAGAGATAGTTTAGCATTTTCATCCTTTCAGCAAATGTTGCTGGGACAACTGGATATCCACGTGCAAAGAATGAAGTTCTCCTACCTCACACCATGTACAAAATTGAATTCAACATGTGTCAAAGACCCTAATGTAAGAGCTAAAACTATAAAGCTCTTAGAAGAAAACATAGGTATAAATGGTATAAATATCAATGATCTTGGATTAGGCAATGGTTTCTTAGATATGGCACCAAAAACACAAGCAACAAAAGAAAAAAGAAAAGATAAACTAGACATCACCGAAATTAAAAACTTTTGTGTTTCAAAGGATGCCATAAAGGGAGTAAAAAGACAACCTACCTAATGGGGAAAAAACTGCAAATCATATTATCTGATAAGGTACTATAGGGGTCTGGAGGGACTTGGGAGGCTAATCAAATAAAAAGTTATGGCCATGAGGTGGCAATAGCACACACAGCTTCACTGGGCTGTGCTGACTTAACGTTCGGTGGTCACTACTTGGAAGCAGAGAAGGCAAGGGAACTCCCGTCAGACAGAGGGAAATCTCTGGGTCCAAGAGCTCTAAAAAGCAGTGGCAGCTTGGAATTCTTATAGCCCCAGGCTTATCCATCTATTGCTGGCAGATGTGGGATGACGTTTATGGTGTATGCAAAGCAGACAGTCTCTATATGGCTAATTAGCTTCTGTGGACTATTTTTAAAATAACTGATGTGCAGAAATTTTGAGTTTGGCACTAGTGGATTTTTGAGCTGAGAGGGCTCAGCCTGCAATGAAGAAATAAACCACCCAGGGGCATATACACAGAGGCCATCTTTGATGAGTTTATATAATATGTACTTGCATCTGGAATGTATAAAGAATTATTACAACTCAATAATAAAAAGATATTTTTAAAATGGGCAAAGGATCTGAGTAGGATTTTTTTTCACAGTAGATATACAAATGGCACATAAAAGAATGCTCAACATCATTAGCCTTCATGCAAGTGCAAATTAAAGCCACCATGAGATACTACTGTACACTCACTAGGATGACTATAATCTAAAACTGTGGTCCCCAAGCCCCTGGTCATGGACTAACATCAATCTGTAGCCTGTGATGCCCGGGGCTGCAGAGCTCCACTGCCCCGATGCCCCCTCCCCCATCCCTGGAAAAACTGTCTTCCATGAAACTGGTCCCTGGTGCCAAAAAGGTTGAGGACCACTGATCTAAAACACAAAAAAATAACCAATGTTGGGGAGTTGTAGAGAAATGTAGAAGTCATACACTGCTGGAGGAAATGTAAAATGTTGCAGTTGCTTTGCAAAACCATCTGGCAGGTCCTCAAATGGTTAAACATGGACCTACCAGAGGATTCCGCAATTACACTCCTGGGCACATACTCAAGAGAAATGAAAACATATCTCCACACAACAGCTTGCATATAAATGATTTTAGCAACATTATTCATAACATCAAAATGGTGGAGGCAAACCAAATGTTCATAAATAAACAAGGCATGGTATGTCCATATAATGATAAATTATCAGACCATAAAAAGGAATGAAATACGGATACATGTTTCAACATTAATGAACTTCTAGAACAATCTAAAACAGATATATACATTCCAAAGTGGAAAGGAAAATAATGCAAAGAGTAAAAAGAATTAATCCTGGAAAAGGCAAAAAAAAAAAAGAAAACAAAAGAAATACTATGAACCATTAACTAAGCAAAACAAATACAAAACTCACTATTAGCTAATAAGTAAAAATACAAATATATTAGTAATTACATTACATGTAAATGGATTAAATGCGTCAGTAAAAATAAAACATGACACAAGGATGGAAAAGACAAACTCAGCAAATTCTAACTGAAAGAAACCTGCTGTACCTATGTTAATATCAGGAAAAAAATTAGACTTTAAGACAAAAATATTAGCCCACTACTGCCCTGGACACTGCTACGGAAGAATGCCTTCAGCACTGCTTCTGGACACCGCCCCGTGGACCAGCTTCCGTTCATCTTTACGTCGCTGGATTCGGTTTCAGACCCTGCTGTGTCCCTGGCTGTCCCGATAGTGGCAGCAGCGGATCCCTGAGTCGCTCTCATTTGAGTCCCTGAGTCAAGAAAATGCCAGTAAAGTTTCCTCTCTTTTTCTTTCGGTTTATTTATTTTTAAGAAAGTGAGGGGCTTTTATTATTTGGATAATTGTTTCTGGTTTCTAATTTATAATAAGATCACACTATCTTGCAAAGAAAATAAAACCACTACAGGGAGTAAGTTGTTCTAAAGAGCAGATACAGTGTCCAAGTGTCTAGACTACCAATTACTTTCCAGCCTGGATTTTTTAAGATGTAGAAGTATTACTATAAAATATTGCCATGGCAAATAGGAAATAAATCTTCTACTCCAACTATCGCACCAGATACTAAGATTCATAGAAATTACTACTTAGATTTCAAGTTTCCTTTTCACGCCTGCTCTGAATGGGGTTTCTGATTTATTGTTACGTCTACAAGAAACGTATCTAAAATAACCTTAAATAATTAAAAGTATAAAATTCAATCTCCCAAAGACAAATAGGTTGTCTCACATTTCCCCCAAGTCACACGGTATTGGGTCATTTGTGATCTCTTAGACTAAACTAATGACTGCCAGGCAGCGGGCAGTTTGACAGGGAGAGGCAAGCTGACAGCTTCTCCTCACACATCAAGCATGCACGGTGTTTCCAGTGCCAAGCTGGATTTGACAGTTAATTTAAAAAGTATCTTCCCATAGGTCTACACAAAAAACTAGGCAGCTGCAACAAAATCAATTTTGTCTTATTTAAAGCTGAAAAAGCTTGATGCCCAAAAGGCAGAATTTATGTAAGAAAGGTATCACTACTCTACCACTGGGAATACTGAGAATATTAAAAATAATGCATTTGGACTAGTTTAGGGTATGGGACTTGGCTCAGGAATACAGATAATAACATTTGTTAAAAAAGTTAAACTGCTATAAATAAAAAATTCCATTGCTATAATTATCTAGCAATTTGTACAAAAGTATCACCAGCTTCATATATAAAAATATACTTATGCACACATGCACATATGGTTCTATATACATATATGTGTGTGCCACTACATATAGACACACATACACATACATGCACACATACACACACACATGCTCAGCAAAAGGTTTTGAGAAATAGAAATGACACTTTAATCAGATTTTATAGAACAAGCACACACATGCATCCTTACTGTAATATATTAGTGTTAAACCTAACTTTGTCTTTATTGTCCTATTCTTTCCTCTATTGCACTATAAGCTTCTTAGAGGAAAATCTATTTCTATTTTCCAGTGGATGCTTGTTGAATGAATAAATAATTGAATTGAGAAACTAGCTTTTTCTCTGCTAAGTTGCAACCAACCAGCATCAACTTATAGTAAGGAGAATGATGAACGGACATCAAAGGATAAGGAGGCTTAGAATAGAGTGTTCTGCATTCAGAACACAGGGAATCCCACAAAGAATAATTGAGACAATGATGATACAAAATACTCTTGCTCCCTACTTCTGCTCTCCAAGTGACACCATGCTTCCTCTCTGCACCTCCTCTGCACCTCCCGGTATCACTTATCCATTAAAATGAAGGCCCTTTTCTACTTTATACCTGTTAGGGAGAGAAGAAATGTTGGCTAAAGGAAAAAGACTGGAGAAAATGGTAAAGGGAGATGCAGGGAATTTGATAGAAGCCTGCATCACTTGTGGCAGCAGGACTGAGCACAAGCACCTCTGATCAAGGAGTGAGGGTCAGAAACTTTCACGGTTCTATTAGAGGAAACAACCCAAGTGCCCATCCATACGTGAGTGGATTAATAAAATGTGGTATATGTATACCCTGGAGTTCTACTCAGCCACAAAAAACAATGGTGCTGTAGCACCTCTTGTGTTATCCTAGGTAGAGCTGGAGCCCATTCTACTACGTGAATTATCACAAGAATGGAAAAAGAGGCACAACATGTACTCGCCATCAAATCGGTATTAACTGATCAACACTTATGTGACCACATAGTAGTAACATTCATCAGGTGTCAGGCAGGTCTCATCGGGTGAGAGGGGATGGTTATATTCACACCTAACGGGTGCCGTGCGCACCGTCTGGGGGATGGATAGGCTTGAAGCTCTGACTCGTGTGGGGAAAAAGTAATATATGCAACCTAAACATTTGTACCCCTGTAATATGCTGAAATTTTTAAAAAATCAAAAATAAAAAAAAAAGTTTTATTAGAGGGATGTGGGATATTATGCTCTGGCGCTCAGGAGACGAAGTGTAGGGAGAAGCCTTTCTCCCTGTCGCAGTAGCAAGGGCAGAATCATTCCAGTATCTCAAAGATGAGAAGTCTTCAGAACATCTAGAAAGAGCCTCCTTAGTGGAGGCATCAGCATTTAACACGGAGCAATGAGGAGGCCTCTTTCTTATCAACAGCTGCACAGAAGCAGGTTTGAGCAAACGGGAACAGGAGCAAGACAGCAGGAGTGGGGACAGTTGACCCGGAAACAGAAGCTTATAAATTCCCATAGGGTTCCATGCAAAGTGTCACCATTAGACTCCCAAAATCACGACTTGGCAGGGTGAGAGGGAGAGCTACGTTTATACCTGTACATAGGTCAGGGCTATAAAACCGAGACTCGTTTGTCTGACACATAGAAGAATGGCCAAATAATTCCAAGGACCCCGCTGAAATTGGAAGCTATAAATCTGTTCCACATGACAGAATGGGGATGAAATCCATTAAAAGGTTATTCCAGTGATCCAGGTAAAAATGGACGCATTTTGAATCAGTGCAACGGCAGTTGGAAATTAGAGAGGAAAATGAATGCAAGAGGGATTCAGAGTGTAGAATCTACAACCATTTATGGCTGATTGAACATGGAATTCATTGAGAACAAGAAGGTTACCGGCAGCTCTCAGAAGTCAGAGAGAAAAAGAAGACAAAAAAATTTTATTTAAAAAATGATTTGAGGGTCAATGTCATTTATAAGTTATTTGAAACCTTAATGGTGCTTATGAAACCACTCAGAAAGAGTATATGTGAGGAAAGCAGTGGGAAAAAGGCAAATCCTGGAGAAAATAGAACGTAAGTGATGTGCAGAAAGAGAGAATATGAGAGCAGAATGAGAATCAGGAGACTGTGATGATACAAAAGCTAAGAAAGAGATATTTTCAAGAAAGGAGCGTTCCCTGGTTTAAATTTTTCTGAAACCTCCACGCAGGACAGAACAAGGCATGTGCTTTATTAACTTTACAAGGCAGGTCAGCAAAGCTGTTATGATTGTGGTGCAAAGAGGAGGGGGAAGAGAGAGGGCTGAGTGATTAATTTTGACTAGGAACACTTTTCTTTGCAGGCTCCATGAGAAATAGGATCACTATAGCAATTGCAAAACCAGTGGCCTCCAAACATCTGTCCTAGTAAAAATAAAATTGAACATGATTCTCATACGTGCTTATTTTAGCCCATCATGAATATAACAGTTGATAGAAATGCATTTCTAGTGCTGTTTATTTGAAATAAAAAGATCCAGTAGAAAATGAAGTGGAGAAGGAAATAGCAAGAACGTACACAGTTGAAATGAAATCTTGGAACCTGAGAGTGAAATCTGAGGAAGAGTGTTTTGGTTCGAAGTCAGGGCAATCGTATGATGTCATCTGTCACAACATTCTTTGGCACAGTTAACTCAATGTTTGAGAAAGGTTCAAAGAGAGAAACAGAGTGCTATTATTGCAGAAACATACATTTAAAAATTCAGCTATGAGGCATCTACCAGTAATACTTTCCTAAGATAGATTACAAAACTATTTCAGAGGCAAGCTATCATAGTTATTGTGAGGTTCCATCTCTTCAGACATCTGCTGAAAATTCCCATTTTGTTGAAAATTTTATTTTGCTAAGCTTAGGAAATAAATCCACACATTGCCACCAGGGATATCTAAAAGTAGTGATGGAGGTTCCTGGTTTACTTTTAACGTTTTAAAATGCATGAAAGTAATTGAATATTTAAGAATAAGGATACATAGCCTACTATTTTGGTTTGGAAGTAGTATTAAAAACAATGTATCCCAATTAGGAAACAATGAGAAAGGGTCTTTTTTTGGCAAAAATGAAGAATTATTCATGGATTCATTTCTCCTGACTTCACAGTGATGAACAAGAAGGAATTAGTTGATGAGGAAGATTTGATAATAACTGAGGGAGAAAGCGATGTTTTCATCATAGAATTTTGACAGCCAGAAAATTGAAGACTAGGCATAATGATTAATGCATTCTAGACTTTAGGAAGACAGATTTAAAAGTTCAGGGAGAAGGAATGTACTAATTCATGTCTGGAAGTGGACGATGATTCAAGCAGTCTGAAATGCTCTCAGGGAAAGCATTTCTGGCTATGCGATTATTTGGGAGGAAGAAAAATAAGATGAATCTTAAAAGTTATTTCAGGTGCCCCTGATCTTTGTGGAAATTAAATTCTGAGAGAATATTTGCATTAAGATGAAAATAAGAACATTTAATAAAATGGAAGTAAGAAAAACACTAATGTGAAGATTAGAGAGTATCACAGAATTTTAAGAATCATAGTAGCTGAGGCTTATAGTAATTTTTAAAAGTTCAAAGATTGCTTTTGTTAAATACATGAGAACAGAGTTGACAATGAATGAGTAGGCTCACTGCCTGAAGTTGGCAGTATTAACAAAAAACACTGCAAAAACACACGCAGCCCTATTGTTTCTGTGTTTCCATAAAGAAAGAGAATTTCCAAACTAAAATATATGAAACAAATGTTTGTAAGGGGAAAAAGAAGACTAAGACTAGAAAAGTGGTGAGGGTGCACCTCACTCTATACGAGGTTAAGTCTCTTCGCTGGGAAAAATATCATCCAGGAGACTAAAAGTCACTGCAGATGGGATTACTGGAATCTGATGAGAAATTTCTCAGTAATTACCTGGAAACGAAAAGATATCAAAATACTGAAAATAGGAAAACACTGTTACTTTTTTTTCTGAAAGGGAAAAAGACTCAGGATAGGACATGTAAGGCTAATATTTTGAAAAAGTAGCCAAATGGATTTATGAGGAACGCATTCATAGTATTTTCTATTCGATATTCTCAACCTTGTCAGGTTGAGAATTTGTAGTAATGATCTGGAGAGAGAGATTGAAAACAAGATTCTAGGTTTGTTGAACAAACATAGTTGCATATTGTAGAAACAAGTAAATAATGGAATCAATGTCTAAAAAATATACCAGTGAACAGGAACAAAATGGGAACAAATTTATCAAGAAAATGCCATGTGGCATTTAACTCTCAGGACAACTCTGTGAGGTAAACGTTATAAATATTTGATGTTGATAAAATTGAATCTTATAGGAAATTATTAAACTGTACTGGGTCATTCAGCAAGCAGTGAAAAAATTGAATTTCAAATCTATGTCTTGCTGACTTCAAAATCTGAACTAGATTGTTCTGCCTCGAGTGTGGTCCAGAAAACCAACTTAGACTTCCAAAGATGCAGCTAAATCGGTTCAATGAAAAGACAGGCACTTTAGAACACACATTTAAAGTATCTGACTGAACAAAAAGAAGAAAGATATCGCTAAATAGCCACACATTTTATGTGAAGATACATACAGGTTATTCATTCACTTATTTGTTCATTAAACAAATATCATTGAACACATGCTATCCAACAAGTTCTAGTCTAAGCCTTGAGGATAAAATGATAAACAAACAGACAAAAATTTCTGACATTTGATACTTACTTTTAGAAGGGAGAAATAGTTAACAAACAGGATAATTATTAATACCAATTATATATAGCATGTGAAAAGGTGAGTTATATGTTAAAGAGAAAAAATAAGGCAAGAAAAGGGGATAGGAAGGTTGAGGAAGAGGGGTACAGTTTCAGATAAAGCACTAGGAAGAACTAACTCCTGGGGAAGATGACTCTTGAGGAAAGGCATGACAGTGTTGAGAAACGGAGTGAAACAGCTGTCTGTGGAATAGAATTTGAGAAAAGATAACTAACGCAAAATCTCTTAAGCAGAAGTGCCTGTAGAATGAAGAATGTTGGGAAGTGAATGTACTGGAAACTGGATTGGGTGGGGAGCGAAGAAATACGAAGTAATAGGAGATGAGAAAGGGAGCATTGGCAATATTACGTAGGTGGTTACAGTGTCAGTCATGTGCCAGACAAACTAATGCCAACCGAATTCCATGAGGGAGGCACTGCAGCAGGGATAGACTTCTTTTTGATAAGATCATGGGTGAAGTATTCTCACCTAAATCAATGTAAAACTTTAAACTCAAGAGGACAAACCAAGGGGGGAAAAAAAACACGGGGAAAGCTGAGGTCAAAAGATCAGGAATGACCTGTAATCCCAGCTCTTTGGGAGGGCAAGGCAGGAGGAGCACTTAAGGCCAGTAGTTCAAGACCAGCTTGAGCAACATAGTGAGACCCTGTCTCTACAAAAAATTTAAAAAATTAGCTGGCTATGATGGCACACACCACCTGCAGTCCCAGCTATATCGAAGGCTGAGGTGGAAGGATCACTTGAGTTCAGGTGTTTGAAGTTGCAGTGTAGTGTGATCGTGCCACTGCACTACAGCCTGGGTGACAGAGTGAGATCCTGTCTCTTAAAAAAAAATTAGGAAAGGTATAGAATAGAGCTTGGCACATAACAGTTGTTCAATAGTTATTTGTTGAATTAATAAATAAATGATTAAATGGACTCCTATAATGTTTTCCTATGTGTTAATAAGTTTCTTATTAACTCATATCAGGAAAAGAACAGAATAAATTATGGTGCAGTAATGGAGTAACCTTACCCAAAGAGAATTCTTTGCTTTTGGCTTCTGGGAGCTGATCTGTAAGTCCTTGGAATGTCCTCCTTTGGAGTGTTGTTGTTTATTGGGAGCCTTGAACACCACCAGAGAGGCTATGTTAACAGTGTGGTTTATGATGGGGTCTTTGAGTCACTTGCTATCAGCTCACCCTCCAAGGGTTCTGGATACTAAGGCAGCCACCTGGGCAATCGTATCTATGATTGCATTAAGACAACTCTGTCTTTTTGATGTAGGCAATTAAGGCTATGAGTTTTCCCATCAGAATTTTTTTGCTGAACCTCATAGATTTTGATAGCCTGTGTCTCTTTTGTCATTCATTTCAAGGAATCTTTTGATTTCCATCTTAATTTCATCATTGATCCAAGGATCATTCAGCAGCAGGTTGTCTAGTTTCCATGACTTTGTGTAGATTTTACCTTTGCTTATTTTAATCTGAACTGTTTCATTGTAACAAACTGTAACCATGAGTAAAACAGCTTTCTGAGAATTCGGCGAATCTTTCTAATGATTTAAAAACCTGTGGATAGTCTTGGAATTACCCCAAACTTGCAGTTGGATTCAGAAGTGACATCTTGACAACTCTGAACTTCTCATGTATCAAGGAAATAATAATCAGGAAGCCAGGACCAAAACTTCAGAAAAATATGAGAATGGTATTAGGGATAATATTGGGGCATAAAGAGAAAATTTTAGCATAATTTTCTAAGAAAATCTAACAGTGTTTTAGTCTTCCTTTAATGAGTCAATGAAGGTACGTTTAGTGAGTTGGTCATTCAATTAAAAGGCTAGGCAAAACATAAGTAGCACTCCTTTCCTCAGAGACTTTTCCCCATCAGGGTAATTTTGTTAGAGGTCCTCTTGATTAACAGTGGTGGAGCTTCCAAGCTCTTCACAGTAGAAAGATAATAGATAATGGCTTGTGTGGCTTTGAATATATATATATAAAACAACAGGGTGGGTGTGGTTCACCAGAGTGGGTGAGGGTCAGGTGGGTGAAAGGGAGCCAGATGGTGTCCACCACTCAGATATTCAAACATCAGATGTTCTCTCACAGTTGGCTGTGTTGAAGCCCAAAGATAGCTGGCACATGATCTTTACTGCTTCATGGTATTTCAGAGAGTATGCTGCAGATTATTTTAAGCAGACTGTGGGTTTATTATATGGCAAGATCATTATAGCCATATCCGAAATTTGGTAATTGTGTAATGCAATAACACATCCTAGGTTGCTTGTTCTAGAAGATGCAGCTGCCTTAATTTGGCAGTTATAGGTGAGGTGTTGACACATCATTCAAGAAACAGATACTAGTCTTACTCGTCTTACTCATTATGCAAAGATTTGAAGAGCGGTTCTGTAAAAGGCAGAATTTAATGAAGCCTCTACAGGAAAACATTTCAGCTAAACAAGGATAGCTATTTTTTTCTTTTCTTTTCTTTTTTTTTTTTTTTACAATCAGAGTTCTGCATTGGCTAAATTTGTTATTTAATTGAGTCCATTTTTTTTTCATTACTAAAGCTCTTTAACCACGGGCTTAAAGTCTTTTTGTATGCAGATTGTAGAAGGAATTTAAACTACATTAGTTTGGTTAACTTAACTACTGTATCAAATAAACCCAAAAATATATAAAGGAGAAAATACAGAAAGTTTGTCTTTCCCTCACATAGCCATCTAAAATAAGTTTCCTAAAGAGCCAGCTGCTCTTAGCCAGTCCTGAATCAGAAAATAGTATCCATTCATCTTAAATTTCTGTCATTTCCTGAAACCTTATAATTCTCTACACCCAGAACAGATAGAGAGTGAGAAGATAGACCAATACCAACAAACATATGAAGAAATGCTCAATATCTCTAATCATCAGGGAAATGCAAATCAAAACCACAATAAAATATCACTTAACTCCAGTGAGAATGGCTTTTATCAAAAAGCCCCAAAACAACAAATGTTGGCATGGATGCAGAGAGATAGGAACACTCATACACTGCTGATGGGACTGCAAACTAGTACAATCTCTGTGGAAAAGTAGTATGGAGATACCTCAAAGAACTAAAAGCAGAACTACCATTTGATCCACCAATCCCACTACTGGGCATATACCCAAAGGGAAAAAAGACATTCTATAAAAAAAAAATCTGCACTCAAATGTTTATAGCAGCACAATTCACAATTGCAAAGACGTGGAAACAACCCAAGTGATCATCAATACATGAGTGGATTAATAAAATGTGTAATATATGTATACTATGGAATACTACTCAGCCTTAAAAAATGGTCAACCTCTTGTATTAACCTAGATGGAGCTAAAGCCCATTCTTTGAAGTGAAGTATCACAAGAATGGAAAAACATTCACCCCATGTACACACCGTTTAAACTGGAACTAATTAAACACTTATGTGCACATTTGTAAATAACATTCATCAGAAATAAAGCAGGTGGTGGGGGAGGAAGGAATGGGTAAATTCATACCTAATGGGTACAATGCACATTATCTGGGGGATAGGCACACTTACAACTCTGACTGAAATAGTACAAAAGCAATTTATGTAACCAAAACATTTGTACTCCCATAATATTCTGAAATAATAAACAAAAAAAAGAAAAAGAAGAGTGAGAGAACTTGGAGACACATCTGTTTCTCAAAAGTCTTGGTCTTTGAAGAGAAGACATCACATCCATTCAAATTCCATCATTTAGAACTCAATCATTTAGCTTTATCTATCTTCAATGGAGGCTGCGAAATAAAGCTAGGTGTGGCTCAGAAAAAAGGGAAAGTAGTTGTTTTCCTGAGTAGCTAGCAACCTCTTCTGATTAGCCATTAGTGTCTGATTTCCTGGGTTGTAATACTTATTGCCTCATATTCTATGAACTTATTCCATATTTAACCAAATGATCGTGAGATCGTTGAAGGCAGTGGATATCTTTGGATAGTACACTACTAAGAACTAATCATGTAAAATAACAGTTTCTTTCTCTTGGATTTTCTAAATTAGAAATTTTATTTGGTAGAGGCTTTGAAAAAGTATTTCAAGATATTCTGTTGTTCAAGAAAGATAAATAAGAAGCAGACTGCAGTGGATTTAGATAAATTAATACCTATTCTAACAACCTTACCCGGACTGAGTCTGTGCATATATATATATCAGTATCAGTCTGGAAGAGGTGTCTATAATGGTGTTCTTAAGGACTTAAACTTGATCCTGTACTCATGGATTGGTTCAAAAATGCCTTAGATTAAGATGTAGGAGTTTTACTTATCAAACTGTGACTGCCACCAAGTGGAGTAAACTTTAATAAGTTAATAGAATCAAAACTAGTAAAGACATGAACACTCAGCAACCATGGTCTACAATAAATGATAAATATATGGTAAAACCTAAACTCCAAAACCAATTCATATCACTGATCTTCATTGGTCCTCTGAATCACCAAGAACCAGTGTGAACTAAAGCCAGTATCTATATTATCCCCTCAAAAAGTTCTGTGTATCTCCCTTCCCCAGGTAAATGCATTGTCACTTTCTAAAAAGGATGCGTTGCTTGTAGTGACAATTGACAGGAAGAGTTATGGTATGTACTTGTGAGGTCATCTCAGGGTCTTTCTTCAAAAGCATCTTGTCCCGCAAAGGATTTGAGATTCATAACCTGATTGAAGTCAGGGATTAAGAAAGAGGCAAAGACTCTCCATCATTGTGACTTCTGACCAGCTAGATTTATAAGATTAGAGCTATGTTGTTATACAGAACAAAAGGAACTTAGAAGATGGCCTAGCTATTTAAGTCCCAGGACCTCCACTGTCCGTTGGTCATTTTAACCACGACTTTGGTCCTGCTGTGTGGAATTACAACCATTTCTGCCTTTCTTGTGCCAATTAAATATTATTGCCAGATATTTTCCACACTGATATCTTAAAGCCTACATTAAAATTAGGTTCCCAATTTCAACAGTGATATACCCAACCTTATTGCTACCGCCCTTTTTTGCTACCCTTTTGCAAGGATGCCACTGTTGCCATGTATTCTCAAAGCCTTAGAGAAAGGAGTCTTGTGTAAGAACTCTCTCGGAAGACATATTTAGGAAATGGCTGTGCAAGTCGATTTCAATAAATCCAACGCATCCTCCCTTCTACTGAATTTGCTGAGACCTTTCATATCCATTTCATCTGCTAGCAACTTGTCTTCTCCTTGCATTCTGGCAAGCCCAGGTGCTCAGCTTTGCACATGGCACCCAGATTCCTGGGCAAGTCCATTTTGTTAAAATATATCCCACCTAAATTATGTTTTCCTCTTCCTCATCTAGCACCACAGACTTAATTGTCACACATTTTTTCCAGGATCAATGATATAAATTAGCAAATCTTGAAGTTCTAGAGGCACTGTAACCCTTCACCTCCTGGCCTTGACTTTGCATTGACCCCCTGGAAAGTGGAAGCATCTGCACCTGGTACTAGGTCAAGAGCTAATGACAGAGGCAAAGGTAGAGCCTGAAAATTGGCATTTCCTCGCAAGGTAATGACATTTCAGGTGATTGTTACGGGATCTCTGTAGAACCAAGGATCATCTCATGTGACAGGGGACAAGGTTTGTTTCTGCCAGCATTGACAACAGCAAAGGAATTCTGGGGTTCGGAGTCCTCGGGATTTACCCAGACTTTTCCAATTGGAAGCAGACTAATTCCTTCCTAATCAGTGCTGTAATCTTCATGTAGCAGACTTGATATGACTGTGAATTCAACCTACCTGATCTTTAGGAATCTAAAGAGCTATGCATCTGCTTTTACATACACAAGGTGTGTGGCTTTGAGCGAGATACTTTTAAAGTCATAAAAATTACCTCATTCTCTGACATGTCCTGAGCCAACTTAGCTCTAAGCCGGTTGCTTGCTTTCACAGGTACTTCAGTGCAGTGAGAAATGGACACTTCACTCAGAAATACTTATTGTTCTCTGGCAGATACCACTTGTTCTAGCAAAGTCATGCATTAAATAATCACTCTACTTCAAATGACCCCAAGTGATAATTTCAGTAACTTTTGGTGCAGAACACCATGGAATACCATGTCTCACCTTCCAAGGGTGCCTAAATTCTTAACTCATTGGAACACAACTAAGATTATAAGTCTTGATTTTTCCAGATGCCAAACCTTAAAGGTCCATGGCTTACAATCAATTCTAATACCAAAAATTGTGAAGCAGATCTCAGTTACAGAGTCAAAAATATCTCAAGTTATTTTAAGGAGAATGAGCTGTCTACAAAGTTTTTGAAAGAACTGGATGAGCATGTTCTAGCATCTGCCTCTAGAAAAACTCCAAGAATAGAATAACATTACTTGAAATTTGCTTACAAGGAAACTGATTTTTTTTTTCCATTAAAGTCCGAAAGCGAGAGTATCATCAAGCTGCTATCAAAGGATTGAGCTCCAGGAACAGAGAAGCTGTGCTGACAAGATCAGAAAGTTACCATCAGAACAGCTTTAGTTTGCTGCACGATCTGAACGAGCAAAATGGACTACATGAACTACTTACTGCCTGTTTCCCCACTCAATTCGTCTTCAGAACTAAGTGTACGCGGGTAAATCTGATTGGTAGAACCAAAACTGTAACTGGAATCTTTGCTGCAAGCCTTGAACGTGCAGGTTTAACTTCCCAGTCTCTGCGGTAAAGGAAGATGCATAGGAGGATGTTGTACCACGTTTGGAGTAAAGTCAGTCTGCTGAACCTACCCAGATCATCAGCATCCGAGAGTTGAGCTGAGGACACGATCTGTCATTTACTAGAAGTACTGAAAATTGGATGATGGTGAGCACCACTGATAAGTCACAAATCTGTGTTCAAGTCTTGGCACTCCTGCACACTAATAATCTGTCCCTTCCCCTCTCTGATCCACTGCTTTTTTTCATATGTAATATTAATAACTTAGATAAGGCAACTTTTAAAGTTTGTGACATGTGTTTTAACATATTCTGTCATTTTAGAACATCTGCTGCAGAGAAGAGTTCTGGGAATTAGAGGTTTTCTATTCTTTACAACAGATTTGTTTTAGCCCAAGGAGGAAGATCAGAGAGTATGTGTGTGTATTACTAAGAAAATGTTAAATTTATTAAAATTCAGTAAGAGTAGAATAAACATTAGACTATAAACTTACAAAAAGCTACAAAGAAAAAATAGGAAAGAGAAAGTATTATTATGCTTCATAAAATGAAGTAGTTGCCTGGAGCTAAGGAGGAAAAAAATACATCTAAGCACAAGGGACGAGCTTTATGAAATAACTAACTTCAAATGCAAAGATTTTGCACCAAAATACATATTTCGGAACACAATAATAAATATACTGTAGGAAATGCTCTGAAAGCCTTTGAATGTTGGTATAGTCTATACCCCTATTTCTTTTTGTTTTCTACTCTCCATCTCTCAGTGCTCTGTGAAATGTTTTATAGTAATAATCATACAAAATTTTATTTATAAGGGAAGAAAAAAAGAAAAAGGAAAAATATGAATAAAGCCACTTGTCAGAATCATACACTCTCGATTCGCGGAAAATATCAGAGCCAGTGTGTGGCTGGTCAGATGGTCCCAACCTAAGGATGCTTTTCTTTTGCTTAAAAGTAAAGAAAGGAGAGGTTGGGGGAAGCTGGGGAGGGGACAGTGGGAATGGGGGGAGAGGATGTGGCAGACAGGGGTCTGGGGGCCGGACAAAGGGCACAGGAAGGAAAAGAAGCAACAAGAGGAAGAAGAAGAGGAAAGAGAAAAACGAAGAGAAAGCAAAAGTGGAGAAGATAAGGAGGCGGAAACAGAGAGAAGGGAGGAAAAGAGACAGGGACCACAGAATGATGGAAGAAACGAGGGCAGCAAGAACGTCATTTATCCACGGGTGCCCCAAAGGGAAGGGAATTTCAGCTACATTCCCCCTTTTCTTTCCAGGGACTAAATTTCCCCCAAATACAATGGAAAAGCTCCTTCTTCTTTCTACACTCCATTCCCTCTGATCAAATTTTAGTGTACAATTAAAGTATGTATCCTCGCAGAAACTCTGAAAATATGGGGGGAGGGGAGCTGTAATACCAAAATACAGCAATTAAATCTCGAATTTCAAAATTATCTTTTTCTATTAATGAACTGGTCTGCAATTCATGGAATCATTTACCACTATTCACCAAGGCTCTAGTGATACATTTAAAAGGGATTTACCATTTGGTTCCTAGAACAGAGATAATTAGTTGGTTAAAGTTGGAACAAACTAGCCTCTACTCACTATAACAAACGTGGTGGGACATGCTTGAAAAGTAGTTGGGGAAGGGAATTAGAGGTCTCAATAGGGGGAAGGAATTCCTCTAAAACTGATTTATGTGATTACCCATACATCTTGGTAAATTCACTAAAAAATCATTTAATTGTACACTTAAAAAAAAAGTGACCAGAAAAACTAAACTGAGAAATGTTGATTTAGCTGTACCCACTCTCATGGACATGTTAAGGAAAGCAGGATAAAGAAGCAACTAAATGTAGTCATTCTCAATGTAATCTTTGGATTTCTTTTTAGGTCTCCCCTTATTTTGACAAAGTGTCATGTCCTCGTGTCAGCAGACTACACCATGTTACACAAGCCCTGCTATTTAATTCTTCTAGTGCAAACAAAAGCATACCCGCTAGGACCAAAATGAGAAAATGTTAAGAACTAAGAAAACTTTAAATTGATTAAAATTCAGTAAGAGTAGAACATTAGACTATAAACTTACAAAAAGCTACAAAGAAAAAATAGGAAAGAGAAAGTATTACTATGCTTCATGAAATGAAGTAGTTGCCTAGAGCTAAGGAGGAAAAAAATACATCTAAGCACAAGGGATGAGCTACCTTTTAATATATTTCTATATATAATCAACCAGATAGGCTACTATTCCAAGGAATTTGTAGGTTCCCAACCCCCCTTTCATTTTCTGGCCCTGATGAGTTGAATAAGATAATAAAAGCACACCTGGTGGTTCACAACTGTGAACCATAGAACTTACTGTCAATCATGCAGTAAATTGAGGCTTCTCCTAATCTTTGGCATTCAGGTTTCAAGTGTACAAACTACATAAAGAAAGCCAATGATTACTATGGCGATCGTAAATGACAATTTAAGTATTTCATTTGAATTCTCTGTCAAGATAAAACTGTCTTAAATTGAGTGTTCATCTCATCAGTTAAAACTAAAAGGACCTTTAACCTCAGAGGCTGTTCCTTCCATCGGTGAGTAAAGGAAACAGTTGGATTGAGACCAATTGATAAACAATACTTTATCATTCTTTTTCTGTAAAACAGGAATGTATATTTCTGAAATCAGATTGTCTCTTTGTTCTCTTCCAGATGCTCTGAAATAAAAGATAGTTGTTTACTTTGCTCTCACATAAGCATGGGTTCAGAGGAAAGTCCTATAGGGCAATGGTTGCCAAACTTTTTGGCACCAGGGACAGTTTTCATAGAAGATAATTTTTCCACAGACTGGCAGGTGTGTGGGAGAGATGGTTTCAGGGTGATTCAAGGGCATTTCATTTATTGTGCACTTTATTTCTATTATTATTATATTGTAATATATGATGAAATAATTATACAACTCACCATAGGTTGGGGGACCCTGCTCTAGGGCTTACCCAGGACCAGGGTACTTCCAGCTCACTGCCCCACCATGCCTGGTGTGACTTTCTTCTCCTCATGGTTAAGAAGGAGACACCTGTATGGAAGGTAATAGGATCAATGAATAAAAAAGAATAAAGGGAGGAGATTTTTTTTTTAAAGAACAGCTTCTAGAACCTGCCATGAGACATTTCTACTTACATTTCATTGGCCAAAGTTTTGTCATATGCCCACACTGAACTGCAAAGAAGTCTCAGAAATGGGATCACCAGTCTGGGTAAGCAGCTATTTAATATATCAGACTGGAAAAGGAATAATGGATATTCAAGACATTTATATTTCTCTGACATATTTTCTTTCTCATTTTCCTTCTAGGTTAACATTATTTTTATTTCCCCTTACCCCAATCTGACCTTTAGTTATCTAAACCCAGATTCCCATGGACAGGATAAAATACGGAACTCTTTGGCATTTCATGAAATTCTTTAGTATTAGTATTTTTGTGTGGCAGATTTTTAGAATTAGGAGATTGCCTATAATGTTTTTGTTTGTGTGTGTGTGTGTTAGTTGTAGGAATTTAACTCTGGCAAAGTGACTAAAAATAGGTTTCCTTTCAATATATGGTAACATAAAGAGTATTAGCTTAAGCATTACAATACAATTAATTATTGAAGCATTTCAGTGACATGAGGCACTATCTGATAGACTGTATTGTTCAAAAATACTTTTGCCCTGACTTCGTAAAAGAGTATTACTTCCTTACACAAACCTCGAGGTTGGTCAAGAGACTTGTTTTCATGAAAAAGAAACATGGCGCTGCTTAGCGGAACCTGAGGAGCCGGCACGGGATTCACCACGTCCTGTTTCTAGTCTGCACAAGCACAGCACTGTCTAGGCAGAGGTAGGGTCATCTGCCCGAGTCCACGCAAAGATTGTGGAGCAGAGTTTCATTTGACCTGAAACATTAGCGGATAGTTTTGTTTATGGCACCATAATCTTGTCTATCCTGACTTAAAAAATCATTATGTCTAAATTTCAGGATTCCTCAGACTGACTAGTTTTATCAAGCAAAGACTAGCTTTCTTATTTAAAACCTTCCAATGCTTCCTAAAACACTTAGAATAAGATCCAAGCACCTTAACTCAGCCAACAAACCTGAAACGCTGTCGGTCCTCCTCGTCTCTCTGCTACGCCATATGGTAAAATGATTCTCTACAGCTGCTCCATTCTGGCCTCAGTGCCCTTCTTTCTCTCCCTGAAGGAAAAAGATCCAATTGGCTCGAAGCTCAGAACCTTTGGGACAGTTTTCCCTCCTGCCTAAATACCGGTTCCTGTGACCTGAATATGTCAGCTCCTTCCTGTCACTCAGATCTCATCTCAGACATACTTGGCACATGTGTCTAAAGAATTCTCCTTTTGTTAGAAACTCAGTCCTATAGCTCTATTTTCTTTATGTCACCACCATTATTTTGTTTAATCTGTGGCTTACTAGGTTATTTTATGTATCTTCTCACGAGTTTCTAAGCAACTTAAGAGCAAATGGCACTTGTTGCTTGGCACAAAGTAAATAAGCCATAAATGCTTTTTGAGTAAATGATTGAGATGAAATCTGACACCATTTTCATGAGCTGAGTCTGACAGGGAACTCCTACTGTTAATTCAGAAGGAACATAAAAGATATCAAGGCAATTTCTATCATTGGCTGAATTTCCAAAGCTTCTGAAAGCTTTCCAAAGCTTTTCAGAGTAAGACTTTAAAAAGATCATCACTTGAATAAATCTAGTATCATTTCCTCTAACTGTATCATCATCTATAAATGCTCAGATGCAGATTAAAGTGGACGATAATACTACTATTCTGTAGCAATTGAAAATTCATGTTTATGGTGCACTTTGAATTTTCGAATGCTGAGGAAGATTTTTAGTTACAGAGAATTGTGAATAAATTTAATATCAAAAATTTACATGGTACTATAGTTTGAATGTGCCCCCCCAAAGATCATGTGTAGGAAACTTAATCCCCAGCTACAAGTGTTGAGAAGTGGGACCTTTGGGTGTCAAGGGCTATGCCCTCATGAATGGATTAATATTGTTGTAGCAGGAATGAGCTCATTATCTTGAGGGAGTTTGTTATGAAAGCACGTTTAGCCCTCCCTTGCTCTCTGGCCATGTGATGTCTCCTGCCACATTATGATGCAGCAGGAAAGCTCTCACCCCTCATTCTCAGACTCCCCAGCCTCCAGAACCATAAACCAAATCAGTGCCTGTGGTTTATAAATTTCCCAACCTGCGCTGTTACTTTATAGTGGCACAAAATGGACTGAGACATAGGGGTCATATCTTCATTGCTCTGGTTAACGGAAGCAGTCTATATAAGAGCATCCACAAGGAAGCTTGATGGATCCCAGCATTCTGAGATTCTGCAGCTAGTCTCTCAATATGCAATAAACACACGCCCTACTGTGAATAACTACACCTGGGAAGATTTAAATTCAGCTGACAACAGGCAGGCTGGGATTCAAAGAGGAAGCTCTCACTTGATCTGCATGACAGCACTTTAGGCTATAGGTGTTCAATCATGGGGCCTTTATGACTCAAGAAAACCAATTTTAAAAGAAAATATCCTCTCAGTTATTTCAGAGAGTCAATATAAAATTATTGCCTTGGTACACAAAATTTTGCCTAATGGGAAAATTGTTTTCATAGAAATAGATACATCAAGCTAGTTATAACATCTGGAGATCATATGTCATAATTGACATTATGTGAAATGTTAACTAAATTATTTATTGATGTTTCTGTCAGTTCTATCCCTAACTTCTTAATATCATTATTCTTCCAACCCTAAGTGCCCTTATGAGTTTAAGAAAGTAACCAAATTCAACAAAAGGTGCATCAGGACCCTGTTCTATTGGCATAAAATTAGGCAAAAATATTAACGAAACTAAATAGAAAGTCTAGAAATAACACCTACACATACACAGTTTAAGAGTCAATGGAGGGAAATAAAATGTATTTTCAATAGATGATGTAAAACAACAGAACAAATTTGTGGAAAATGTTGAACTTCAACTCCTACCTCCTACCATACACAGTGATTACTTCATGATGAATTATACACATAACAGTAAAGCTAAAACTATAGATCTTCTAGGAAAAATATCAAGGAATATTTTTGAGGCCTAATAGGACAAAAATACCTTAGTGAGGACACAAAATGCACTGTTAAAAGCAGCTTATAAGCTTCACTTCATCAAGATTAAAATACTTCAGCTCATCAAAGGACAATATTTGAGAAACCAAATGGCAAGCTCAGACAAGAAGAAAATATTTTGGTCCATATATCTGAAGGGTGGTATTAAAAATACACACTATGCTTTAACAAATCAATAATAAAAAATAAATTGCTCAATTAAAATTAGCTGAGGGAGAGAAGAAAAGGTTTTACAAGAGAATATACATCAATGGCAGACATTAAAAATACTCCTCAATATCAGCATTCAGAAATATATAAATTAAAACTATGAGTCAAAAATACTGGAATGATTAAAATTGAAAGGACTAAAATGACAAAGAATTGGTTAGGGTATGGATGTACTGGAATCTTCATACTTTCCTAGGAACATAATATGGTTCTACCGTTTAGGAAGACAGTTCATAGTTTCTTAAAAAGTTAGGCATGCAGCTACTCCATGACCTGGTAATTCTATTACTAGGTATTTAGTCTGGAGAAATGGAGGTGTATGCACACAAAAAGACACACTCACAAAGTCCATGGCAGCATGAACTAAACACTAGAAATTTCTGTCATTAAATTGTGTCATTCAATACTGAAATAACCGATCATCCTCAACATGAGAACAAATAAATGCATTGTAGTATATTCCTGCAATAGAATATTGTTTTTTAAAATAAACTACAAGCATGTAGAACAACATAGATGGAGCTCAAAAACATTATATTGAACAAATGAAACCAGACTTAAAAAACTACCGTAGGATCCCATCACATGAATATCGACAATAGACGAAACTAACTTACAGTGATGGACGCAAGAACAGCGATGTCCTTTGGGCCCTGGGATTGAATGGAAAGGGCAGAAAGGAATTTCCTGGAATCATAGAAATCTTTCATGCTTTCGTTTTGTTGTTGGTTGCAGTTTTTTGTCAACATTAGTCAAATTTATACATTGTATTTCATAGTACAGAAATTTATCACAAAAGCAAACAAGTAAATAAAAATGAGTTATTTAAGGATTGGCTTATTTAGGCTACTGTAAGGCAAGATAAGTAACTTAGATTTCGTTTTAAAAAATGATTATAAGGCATTGGGGGCTTCTAACCATTCCTTAAAATAAGAATGTGTTGATGTATATTTTTAAAACATTCCTCAGACTTGTGCATTCTTGTTGCCTACTGTCCTCAGTTGGGAAAAGTCACAACTTTAAACAGGTATGTACTTACATCTTCAAGAAAAATGGGTATTATTAATAATTGTTTATCTGCTTTACCAAAAAGGATGCAGAAGTAAATTTTTGCTATTAAGAATCAGATTTGTTTGGGGCTCGAGTGCCAAGTGACGGCCATTCACTGATTTCTCCCATTAGGCACGATTCTAAAACTTGAAGGAAAAATCCACAAAAAGTACGTGGGAGGAACGACAGAGACTCTAATTCATTTAACTCAGTGTTAAAAAGCATGTTGCCCAAGGAATTGCACCTTTATTCAAGATTTTACCCAGCTGATTATTATTATATTTGTTTTTGTTTGAAAATTTTCATATATTTCTTTTAGGAGATTATTGATTTCAAGATAGAAAACGACACGTATTTAAAAATAACTTGAAATTCATATCTGTGAATATCTCAAAGGCAGAGAAACTTAATTAGAAAAGCTAGAGATCTGGAGATTTTTGTGCAAAATTGTAATTTCTAATTACCATAGATATGAATGTCTCTCACAGTCTCTCAATCTTGTGTTCTTTTTATTTTTAAATCTCCTATAAATTTTCCGTGGTTGTGGTAATAAATTAATTCCAGCAAGGTGGCTTAAAACAACAGAAATGTATTTTCTCACCGTCCTGGAAACCAAAAATCCCAAATGGAGGTGTCAGCAGGACCGCACTTTTCCTGGAAGCTCTGGGAGAGGATCCATTCTTTGCTTCCTGCAGCTCCTGGCAGCGTCAGAATTCCTTGACTTGCACCACATCACTCCAAACTCTGCCTGCAAGGTCACTTTGCATCTTCCTCTTCTGTCTGTCTTCTCTTCTGTGTGTTTTCTACGCCACATTTGCCATTGGATTTATGGCTCATCCAGATAACCCAAGAGGATCTCCTCATCCCAAAATAGTTAATTTAATTACATCTGCAAAGACTTCTTTTTTCCAAATAAGGTGACAATCACAGGGTCTGAGGATTAAGACAGGGGTCTATCTTTTGGAGGGCCACCATTCAACCCACACATGTATCAATTAATGCCAAATGAGCATTGATCACCCTGCGCTCGGCACTGCTTGGAGCTACATGAGAGGACAGAGTAATGATTATCTGCACAAGTTCTTGATTTCTGTCTCAGTTCGATGTCTTAAAACGAGCGAGGACAGGTAAATTGCTTGAACACATTTAAATCATCCATAAAATTGGGATAAATAGCATCTGCATCAAACATTATTTTGGGAGTTAAATAAGAACAATGAAGCAATTAGAACATCTCTTGGCACATATTAATTGCTGGATATTTTAGCTATTATTTCTTAAATACAAAAGACACATTTGCTGATTTTGAGGAACTTTTACTTCATCAAATCTATACTAGAGGAAAGAAAGTGTAATGCGGAATATTTCCAACTTACCTGGCACCGTCTTTGGAGTCTGTGGTCTCATCTTGGAAGCGGTTTGCCTTCCTAGCTATTTTTGTTTCTGTTATACTGATAAAAGTTGCTGTGGTCCTTGCTTTGTATCACCTAGCAACTGAGGGAAGTAGATCGGAAGTAAGATAAATGGCTTGAGAAAGACAGCCCGGAATTAACAGTTTGACATCAACAAATGGCACAGGAGAGCGTCCATGGCATGTCTTCCGCTCCTCTCTCCCACTTCCAGCTTACTTCCGTTTTTCTTTTCTGCCTCAACTGTCCCGTAGGCAGCTTACCAAAAGAATACACGTTGAAAAAAAGAAAAACAATAAAGTAAAATAATAAAGTCCAAGTAAACCAAAATAGATTTATCTTTCCCCAACAACAGACTTTCTGGGTTCAGAATGCTGCTTCCTTCTGCTGCGAGACCCTCTGACGGACGCTCACCTCAGGTGCGTGACGCCACCCCCTGCTCTTGCCACCTGCATGTTTGCCAGCCCCCACCTCTACCTGCCTCAGACCCTGTTTGTTTAAGCTGCTATGATATAGATCAAAAAACGCCAATGGAAAACAAAGATGGTTATTTGTATGAAAATGAACTTGAAATATTTAGCAACATTAGGTAAGTGTACTAATAAGTATGTCATTTAAAATTGCTTCCAAAATAGTTGCAGTAGATTGCTTTACAAATATTTTTATGTCTTTATTTCCCTTCAAATCATTGAAACTGGAAATTGCAGTTTAAGCAAAAAAACCAAAAGGCCCTTTGAGATTCTAGGCAGCAAACCCAAACCAAAGAAAAAAACTCATTCATTCTGTATCAAGAGATGAGCTCATATTTCATATATTAGTTTGTGAAAGCTGCTATTGCAAAGTAACACAAACTGGGTGGTTAAAGCAAACAAAAAGCATGCAGTGTTGGCAGGGGCGCAGGGTTGGTTTTCTTTTGGAGGCCCCGAGGAAAAATCTACTCCGCATCTTTCTTGTAGCTTGTGGTGGTGGCCTGCAGCCCTTGGTGTCCCTTGGCTGGGAGACTCATAGCTTCATTCTCTGACTCCATCTTCACAGGGCTTTCTCCTCCCTTTGTCCATGTGTCTGAACTTCCTTCTTATTAAGAACATCAGTCATTGGATTAGAGCCACCATAACACCATATGTGACCTCATCTTAAGATTCCATCTGCACAGACCCTATTTCCAAAGGTCACATTCACAGGCTCCGGGGGGACCTAATTTTTTTTTTTTGGGAGGGGAGCATTATTCCATACAGTATAGTTAATAAATTCCACCTATATTTATATGTTTTAAGATAAAAGGTAATGTTTAAAATATGCTTGTGTAATTTTTATTAGCATATTTAAATTATTTTGCTATTAACCAAATAGCCACATATCTTAGTTGCATTACATAAAAAGAGTAAATGACTTTAATCAGAAACACACGAAATGTATGTGGCTAAAATTGGGCCTTACATAGGGGGATAGTGCAGGTTATAAACCTTTTATTATCTATTTAAGCTTCCATCCCAAGAAGAAAGGAAAAGAACAGCCAACAAAACGTAGAAATATAGAAAAGGGAAGAAACAAAGATCAAAACAGAGAAATAAAATAAAATTAAAATTAAAAAGTAAATGGAAAAAGTCAAAAGATGCAATCGATTCTTTGAAAAGATTAATACAATCTACAAATGCTTAGCAAAATTGATCAAGAAAAATGCAACTTTAGTATCAGGAATACAAAAGGGGGAATCATTGCAGATTTGACAATATAAAAAATACAAATATGATGGCTAACTTTAGGACAGTGAATTTGATAAACTGAATAAGATGGAAAAACTTCCCAAAGACTAAATAAATAGAACCAACATCCTACTGGAGTTGACAAAAGAAGAAATAACAAATTGTAACAGTTTAGATCTATTAAAACTTTGTATCTATTACCAAAACCTTTGACACAAAAAGTCTCTTGGCATAGATGGATTCACCAACATATTCTCCCAAGTGGCTAAGGAAGGAAAAAAAAATAGCAATCTTATAAACTTTTCCAGAGAATAGGAAAAGGTAGCATCTCCTAATATGTTATATGTGAAAAGCACAAGTATTACAACAAAAACACACAAGGATACCATTAGAATAGACCATTATAAACTGATCTTTCATGCCCATAGATCCAAATGTCCTAAGTTAAATGTTTACAGAGTGAAAACTGTGATAAAGAAAATGGATAATATGTCATCACCAAGTAGTTTATTCAATAATTGCAATATTGATTTCACATGTAAAAATTAATATAAATCACTGCATTAAGAAATTAAAAAGGTAGAAAATTTCTATGATTAGGTAGGGAAAGAAAGGCAAATTTTCCAAATATAAAAACATATTTTTGACAGAACAAAATAAAACAAAAACTTCTCAGCCAATTTAGATATAGGAGAGCTTTTTTAATCTTACTAAGGATAATTATAACAATATAAAAGAAAAAGAAAAAAATCCAGCAATTATCATTTCTAATGGTGAAATATTAAAAATGTTTCCTCAAATTTGGGAAAAAAGTTAAAGATATCTACCATTATCTATTTATCCACAATTATACTGGGTTTATGTCCAGTGTAATAAGGTTAGCAAAATTCATAAAGTGCATAAGAATTCAAAGGAAATAAAACAGCCATTAATTGTACATAATATAACTGTGTACATAGAAAACCCCCCAAAAATCTAGAGACATGCTTTCATAATTAATATGTATTTTTCCCAAGGTCTGTGGATATAAATGTGTGTGCATAATTTATTATACATAATATATAATAAATATAATAACCTTGTAACACTATTCACGATACTACAAAAATTATAAATTAGCTTAGATTGAATGTAAAAAAAGATATGTAGGCCCAATGCATGGGATAATTGAATATATTTTCAAGAGAAATTAAAAAATATATGGGTATAGTTATATGCATCCTTACTTAATCACAGATAAACTTTAAATAATATTGTAAAACTTCACAAAGAATAAATTTTGTTTCTTCTACCACCAACTTTTGTGCTTTTGTTGACATACATTTTAATTCCATAAGGTTTATATATCTACAATATGTTTTATTATGTTTACTCTAAATAGCCAAAGGCCTTTAAGGAAATAAATATTTTTACTTGAGCCCGAAGAACCTCTTTTAAAATTTATTTTAAATATCTATGCTGGTGCTAAAATTGTCCAGCCTTTGGCTTTGAAAATATTTTTATTTTATCCTCATTTTTAAACGAAGTATACTTCATTTTGCATACCATTTTGGGCTGTTTTTTTTTTGTCATTTAAATAACATTTTATATTTTCTGAAGTTAAAATTAATTCATATTCTGTTGATGATGTCTACTTCATTTATTTTAATCATGTTTCCATCGTTTCCCATTGCATATGTATTTTACTTTTATACAGGGTTTTTAAACAACATTTTAAGCATGATTTTTATACTTATATGTCATTATATTTGTACAATTTAAGACTATTTGTGCTTTCAAGATTGAAGCTCTAGAAGAAAGTATGTGAAATCTCAGTGCAATTCAGTGACAGGTTTAAAAAAGAAAATTGAACCAAAATGCTAAGAAACATGTACAAATTTTTCAAACATTCCCAGAATTCACACACACAAAATTACTTTCCCCCTACCAATTTCACCAATAATAAAAGTATGAAAATCCTTAAAGGTGCATGAAAATTGCAAAAGCATTCCCATGGTGCACAAAATTACAAATAATTGGAAATCGATGATATTCATTTTTGACCAATTTATCATGGTAACAATTTGTCAGTATGATCACTTTTTCAGCTGAGCCAATTTATTTTTAACCAATTCATCTATAGTTTAACATATCTGCTGGAGTTACCACTGAAATTTAAAAGCCCCATAGGAGAGAAAATTTTGCCTAAAGTGAATGTTCATAAAATCTTCTAGGGGAATGACATTTTTTTCGTTGACCCTTGGTACTGTTCCTTTCTACGAATTCAATGATTATGTGTGTAACATAATCTAATTTGAAAGGTTTGATTTTGACCAGCATTTAATGTGGGAGTGTGGCATAGAAGGACTCCAAAAGTATCATTTTTTTTTTTTGAGACAGACTCTCACTCTGTTGCCTAGGCTAGAGTGAGTGCTGTGGCATCAGCCTAGCTCACAGCAACCTCAAACATCTGGGCTCAAGCGATCCTTCTGCCTCAGCCTCCCTAGTAGCTGGGACTACAGGCATGTGCCACCATGCCCGGCTCATTTTTTCTATATATATCTTTAGTTGATCAATTAATTTCTTTCTATTTTTAGTAGAGACGGGGTCTCACTCTTGCTCAGGCTGGTTTCTAACTCCTAACCTTGAGCGATCCACCCACCTCAGCCTCCCAGAATGCTAGGATTACAGGTGTGAGCCACCGCGCCCAGCCCCAAAAGTATCAATTTTATAAGACTTCAGAAATTAAATTTATCTATGATATATCAGTGAATAAAAATAACAAAAGGCAGACAAATATGATTAGTGTGAGCCTAAATTTTCACAAACCAAAACAAATCAACACAAAAGTGTGCATTTTTATAACAACCCCTTGAACAAATGGGATTAGAGGAAAAGAGGTACAAGGTGAGAACTCTCATTTTTACTTGGTAGTTCTTCATGTTATTTAGAATTTTTATAAATACTTAGCAGTTTGATAATTTTAAAAAATTACAAGTTTTGCATGACTAGGCAACAATTTGGCCAATCACAGAGACAGATCATGGAAGGCAGTTGAAGAAAAGCATTAGATCCTAGGGTGAGAGTTGGAAAGTTGCATAACTAGGCACAGGCGCGGCATTCAGAGTGTGTGATGCCCAGATCCCGTAGGAGGATAATGAGTGTCCCTGACTCTCAAGAACCCAAAGGGAGCTTGGTTGATGAGCTGAGTTTCTCTTGCCATTGGGACAGAAAAAATGGAATCCAGAAGTTATCCCAGGTTTTGTCAAAGCAAAAAAAAAAAAAAAAAAAAAAAACACATAAATTTAAGCAAGCAAGGAAGACTTCATTCAAGACTACTACAATAGAAGAGAAAGGTTGAACTCAACCCTGCTGGAGAAAAAGCCAGGAGGGTTTTTAAGTGCTGGAGTGAACTAATAATGAACGAGCACCAGAGTGTTAGGGAGTAGGTAGATCAGTGGGATATTTCAAGCACCTTTAGTTATTCCCAAATTTGCAAAGATTTTTTTCTTTATGAGTAAGTGATGATCTGTATTTGCTGATTTGGTGCCCTGGGTAGGATACCCTACCCTCCCACAGACAGGGAGATGAGGCACTAGACAGCACGTGAGTGCACTGTCCACAGTCCTTGATGAGTGCACTTCAAAGGTAGCAGTCCTAGATCTCTAGCAAAAACATTCCTGGATTGCAAAACTGGCAAGACTCTTTTAAAAGTGGCAGAGAATGAATTTACAAATCGAGTTTTCTTGGGCAAATGCTGTAAGAAAAGGGAGACCAGAGGTCTATGGTCAGGAAGAATCCTGTCTCAATTTCAGCCACGCTGAGGGCAGTACTAAGGCCATGCCGGCATTTCTGTAAATCTCCATTTCACAATGCCAAGTTTCCTTTGCTCTTCATAACATAAACGATCCTCATAAGAACACCACAGTAACCAGATATGAGCCAAAATTAGGTTATGGATAGAAAATAACATGTTATCTAAAGAAAGGAGCCTAGTAAGAAGAAAGACAAGAAAAGGTCAAAATTTCAGATCATAAAAATCAAAGGTGTAGACTTGCTTGAAGGGTCAGTTGTACAAATACATGACTAAATAATATAGCACTTAAGAAGATTCAAGTGCACCAACAAAATTAAGACACTCCGAATTGATATCACCAAGATGGCAGAGCAGAAGATACTAGCTTTCATCCCCTGCAAAAAAATTAAAACCAATATAGACAACTATCCACAAAAAAAAATTAAAATAGTCCTGGGATGGCTCAAGGGCCCATTTAAGAATCTGCAGCAGCACAGTGGAGCAAAAACAAACCCAGAGACCACCCATGCAGAAAGGTTTACTGGTAAGGTTGGCATAGCCGGGATGCCAGGGAGTGGCTGTGAATGCAGAAAGGAAAGGATATCTGTGTCAGCCACATGGTGGGACCTGCTATAGTTACCAGCATACTGCTCCACAGAGGACACTGGCATCTTTTGTGACTGAAGTCACCGGTAGCCATTCCCTCTGGGGAATTCCAAAGACGGAGATGCAGCTGCACGCTCCACCACCAAGAAGCAACTGCTGTTGTGTCACTCCAAGACCAGAGCTGCCACCTTTCCCAACAGGGCACATGACCCTTACCCCAGAGCCACAGCTATTCTGCCTACAGCAAATGCCCACACTTCAGACTCACTCTGTGGCTGCATTGCGCTTGCCCACACCTGAGACACTAGGGCCATCACCATAGTTACCTACATTGTACCCCAAGCCCTTCAGTCACCAACTCAGCCACCAGAGAGGTCTCATGCATGCACAGGACTGAAGAGCTGCTGTAGCTATGCACACACCCACGTTCCAGACCCCAGCTCCTGGGATGAACCGTGCATACCATTGCCTCAGACGCCAAAGCCACCACCATAGTGAGCTAGCTTGCAAATGAAGCCCTGGAGCCAAGGTGCTTCTGCATGTCCCCACACTCTAGACACCAGCTCTGCCATCATGGAGAGCTAGGCCCCCACTCAGACCCCATGGCACCGTAGCTCTGCACATGCCTGTGCTTTTATTCCTGGTTCCCTAGCTGCTTCACAAGCATCTATTCCTTGCACAGCTTGTACACAAACACCTGTTCCCCAGGTACTAGCACCGTTACAGCCTTGGAACTCAGAGCCATAGTGCCTCCGTGTGTACCCATACTTTAAGCCTCAGGTCTGTGACCACTCCAGAGGTGCCATTATCAGACACCTGTGTCACCATCACTACAAGCAGGTCTGCAAGTCGGACCCAAAGCCACAAGATGTCAAGCAAGTCCCCACTGAGATGCCAAGTGTCTTAGTCCATTTTCTGTTGTTTGAACAGAATATCACAAACTGGGTTATTTATAAAGAAAAGGAATTTATTTGGCTTATAGTTTTGGAGGCTGCAAATTCCAAGAGCAGGGCACAGGCATCTGGTGAAGGCTTTTGCACTGCACTATCCCACAGTGGACGGGCAAGTGAGCGTGTGAGACAGAGAGAAACTGGGGCCCCAACTCCCACAATAACCACATTAATCCACTCGTGAAGGCAGAGCCCCCAAGACCTAATCACCTCTTAAATGTTCCACCTCTTATAATACCATTACAATGACAATTAAATTTCTGCATGCGTTTTTAAGGGGACAGTCAAACCAGTCCTAACAACAAGGGCCATGGGATGCCATAATTGAAGATATGGGGAAAATCAAACAGAAATGACAGGCAGATATCAGAGGGTCTGCAAGCCATCAGGGGTCTGGGTGGTGCCTGGTTAACAAAGAGCAATAAACCAGCTTTCTGGAAGCAATTGTCTTGCTCAGAGAGCAGACCAAGGCATGCATCAGCTGCAGTCTCCACCTACGAGACAGTGAGTGAGGACAGAGTCTTATCCAGAGCCTCGTACTGTTGAGCCACAACCAAGTTCCAGAAGTGGCTTTGTATGAACAGAGACCCTTGCTAACAACCTTAGTAAATGTCAGCTCCTCTTGTATTCGTCTCGGAAAGCAATTAATACTGTATAATATAACTGGAGAGATGGAGGAATCTGAGTGCTGAATGATATATGAGAGCTACCTATTCTAACAAACTTGAAGCCCCCACAACTTCTGAACTTTTAAAACTTCCTTATTGTCTAAGCCAATTTGTGTCAGATATTTTATTCTTTAGAGCCCAAAGCATCTTACTGATACATACCAACGTGAAAGGTCAATTTATTAGGCTCATGTGGCTGATGGTTTCTTTCGAGTTCAGTATTATCTCAAAAAGAAGACTGCTACTCGGTACCAAAGCTTTAACAGGAGTTAACAGGGCTTTTCCTGAAACAACTGCAGCAATAATCACAATAATAGTCAGCTTGCCCTCTTCAGCCATAGACGCCTCATTCTGTAGTGCTCTTGTAAAAATCAGTGAATTATTCTCCTTATTCAATTCATTTTTATAAAAGCCAATTCTATTTCTTAATTTGAGGGATGGAGTGTTTTCCAGGGAGGGAAAGTATTCTCTACTGACAAACTAACACTAATCTCCAAACCCTCCTTTCTAGCAAAACAAATTTTTTTAAACAGAAAGTGATCATATAATGATATTACTCTCATGATGTTCATTTACACTGCTTGCTAAAAGCCACAACAAAAGTGCTACCTCTGCACATTCTTGTGCAACTCAATTGTAATAGATAAAACTGGGTGAAAATTAGTCTACAAGGCATTGTAAAAAGAACTTTCAGAAAATGTTATATAAATCCAATATACTTAATTATTTTTAGAAGTTTAATTTCTTTTCAACAAAGTAAAAGAAAAACAGAAGGAAAGAGAGAGGAAAGGAGGGGGAAAAGAATGATGAAGGTAAGAAGGGCTTAGCCAGGTTTGTTTGTACTGATGGAAGAACTAAAGACATGTTTTCTGAAATGCTACTTTATCTTAAAGCAGTTTTTCTTCCTTTCTGTCATTGTATTGCATGGACGTTAGCATGTAGTGCAGTGTTTGTAGACATATGTTTAAAAAATGTTTCTAAGAGTATTGCCTGTATGCCATGTTGTTTAGACTGTTATTTCAGTGAATGGAAGTGTCATGCATGTAATGAAATATTTAAAAATACTTGCTTAAAATATAGTTCTTAGTTTCTACTTACATGGTGGAAAGATTAAATCAATCTAATGAACATATTCATCACCTTATCATTTTTTTGTGGTGAGAACGTTTAAAATATACTCTTTTAGCAATTTTGAATTATACAACACATTATTATTAGTGGTCACCATACTGTGACATACATTACTAATACTCATCCTGTCCACCTGAAACCCCTGTGTCCCTGGACAGCAGTGTGGACACTCCCTCGCCTTCTTCCCCAGCTTGCTCCAGCAATAATCCCAGACCAGAGGTCTCCTCTCTGTCTTGCACAAATTAATATTTTGGAGGAAAGCAGACAATACAGGAGGAGGTTGGGAGAACTCGGTGGCCTCAAAGGAAGGGGCGGCACCTCCACAACTTCTCTGGTTTGCCCTAGTGGTAAAAACAAGCACTTTCTCTTTCAATCATTACTATCAGTCACTGAAATATATTCCTGAAAGAAATGTAGGATCTTGCCGGTAATGTTTTGTTCACTATATTCTGTAGCTAACTCATTGTTAATATTTGTAAAATGATATGTGAGGTGAGAAATTTAAAAAGTCAGAGATTCCAAAGGGACACACCACCAAGTTCTCCTGCTAACTTATCTCAGCTCTAGCCCTGGAGCCGCTATTAAAGTCAAGGACACTTCGCATTTGGCTCGTCCAGCTAAAGGACAGATTTTGTTCCTCTCCATTGCTTGTTCTCACTTTATTTTTTTCTCTCTTCCCTCTCTCCTTTTCTGGTGCTTGACGTTTTTAAAACGTTTTAATTTGCAGTATTTGACTTTAGAATGTATCCACACAGGCAAAGTGAATCTCAACTCTAAATTCTAAAATTTTTTGACCTTAACTTCTAAGAGTTCCTTGTGCCACTCCAATGTCTCATTCAAGATTTACCTGAGAACAATTTTAGAATTAGTCAATATATTGTTAAAGTTACTTACGTGTTGAAAACAGTATTAAGATGATTAGTGTCTCCTAAGATGAAAACTTCACAAAAAAGAAAAGATGTGCACCACATTCAGTTGAAAAGAGCACATTAAGCACGAATGAGAAAAACAAGATTATTCGTATTCTTTGATGTGACATCACTCTTAATTTGGGTTTTAACTCACTCATATGAGTTTTTTGTTTATTTTAATTTTTAAAAATAGACGAGCTGCACTCTGAATGTAATCTTATAATATAATCTTATATTTCTCTGAATAGTTCTTTAGAGATATAAGATTATATTATTCTCAGAACACATCAATAAAATTAAGAAAGATATTGGCCGGGCGCGGTGGCTCACGCCTGTAATCCTAGCACTCTGGGAGGCCAAGGTGGGCAGATCGCTCAAGGTCAGGAGTTTGAAACCAGCCTGAGCAAGAGCAAGACCCCGTCTCTACTAAAAATAGAAAGAAATTAATTGGCCAACTAAAAATATATAGAAAAAAT
>CAUYRT010078979.1:0-30421 GCA_963574885.1 Lepilemur ruficaudatus
AAGAGCGAGACCCCGTCTCTACTATAAATAGAAAGAAATTAATTGGACAACTAAAAATATATGTAAAAAATTAGCCGGGCATGGTGGCTCATGCCTGTAGTCCCAGCTACTCGGGAGGCTGAGGCAGAAGGATCACTTGAGCCCAGAAGTTTGAGGCTGCTGTGAGCTAGGCTGACGCCACGGCACTCACTCTAGCCCGGGCAGCAGAGTGAGACTCTGTCTCAAAAAAAAAAAAAAAAAAAAAAAAAAGAAAATCACCAAACCACAATAATAATAGAGAAAAAAAGGAACAAAGGATATATAAAACAGAAATTATTATAACAGGAATCAATTACAACCTTAAATGTAAACAGATCAAACCTTCTACTTAAAAGATATGAACTGAATGGAGTTTTCTAAAAATGATTTAACCATATGCTATATAAAAGAAACTCATCTCACCTGTAAAGACACACAGAGACTGAAACTAAAGGGATGGGAAAAGATATTCCATGCAAACAGAAAGCAAATTACGCAGGAGTAGCTATACTTATAAAACAGACTAAGTCAAAAACAGTAAAAGAGACAAATAAGGTCATTGTATAATAAAAGGATCAATTCAACAAGAAAATATAACAATTCTAAACATATACAACACTTGAACTTAAAATATTTAATGCAAATATCATTAGATATAAAGGAAGAGATAGACTTCAATAAAATAGTTGTAGATTTCAATACTCTACTATCAGCATTAGACAGGTCATCTAGACAGAAAATTAAAGCATTGGATTTATACTGCACTTTAGACCAAATGGACCTAACAGACAGTACAGAACATTTCATCAAACAGCTACAGAATACACATTCTTCTCATTAGCACATGGAACATGCTTAGGATAGACCATATAGTAGGACATAAAATAAGTCTTGCCAAAAAAAGAAAGAAAAAGGAAATATTATCTTAGACCACAATGGAATAAAATAAATTGATAAAGACAAACTTTGGAAGCTGTTCAAATACACAGAAATTAAACATACTCTTGAATGACCACTGAGTCAAAGAAGAAATTGAAGAAATTTTTTAAAATTTGAAACAAATGAAAATTAAAACACAGCATACCAAAACCTATGAAGTATAGCAAAAACAGTGCCAAGAGTGAAGTGTATATTAATAGCAATCAATGCATACATCAAAATAGAAAGATTTCATCACAGATGATAAACAAATGGAAAAACATCCCATCTTCATGGATTAGAAGAATATTGTTTAAATGTCCATACTGCCAAAAGTAATCTACAGATCCAATGCAATTTCCATCAAAATACTAACATCATTTTCCCACAGAAATAGAAAAAATAATCCTAAAATTCATATAGAAACAAAAAAGAGCCTAAATAGCCAAAGCAATGCTAAGCAAAAAGAACAACTCTGAGAGGCATCACATTACCCAACTTCAAATTATTTTACAAGGCAATACTAACCAAAACAGCATATTGCTGGTATAAAAGTAGATACATAGATCAATGGAACAGAACAGAGAACCCAGAAATAAAGCTAAATTCCGACAACCAACTGATCTTTTACAAAGCAGACAAAAGCATACACTGGAGAAAGGACACCTCATTCAATCAAGAGTGCTAGGAAAAATTGGATAGCCTCATGCAGAAAAATGAAACTAGATCTTTCTCTCTCATCATACACAAAAATTAACTCAAGATGGATTAAAGACTTAAATGTAAGACCTGAAACTCTAAAATGTCTAGAAGAGGCCCAAGTTTCCAGCAAAGGAGAACAGATGCACACAAATCTATCACCCCTGAGCTGAGAGAAGAGGATTCAGATGATCAAAACCCAGCAGAAGAACTCTGACAACATTAAAGAGCAAACCAGTTACACACCACCAAGGGATCACAATGGATCTGCTTCAATGAACCCCAACCAAAATGAAATTGTCAAAATGTCAAATAGAATTCAGAATATGGATGGCAAATAAGATAAAGAGAATTAAAGTGAAAACTGAAAACCAACAAAAAGAAGCCAAAAAATATTTCAGGAAATCAATGAAGAAAATGAAAAAGTCACTAAAGAGCTAGTCAACATAAGAAAGGATATAATAGAATTTAATTAAAGAGTCACTTAGGGAATTTCAAAATATGTCAGAAAGTTCAACAACAGGCTAAACAAAGCAGAAGAAATAGTCTCAGAGCTTGAAGACAAGGCTCTTGAAAGAACCCAGTCAAATATGAAGAAAAATGAATAAAGAAGAACTATCACTCAGAAATATGGGACTATGTGAAGTGAACTAACATACAAATTACAGGAATCCCTGAGGGAAAGGAAAAAGCATAAAGCATGGAAAATCTATTGGAGGGAATAATTGAGGAAAACCAGAGATTCAGATATCCAGATACAAGATGGTCAAACACTGTAAAGATTCATAGCAAATAGGACAGCTCCAAGACACATACTCATCAATTTGGCCAAAGTCAAAATGAAGGAGAAAATTCTTTAAGCAGCAAGATGAAAGTAACAACTAACCTATGGAGGAAAGCCCATCAAGCTTACAAGCAGACTTCTCAGCAGAGACCTTAACAGCCAGAAGGGATTGGGGCTCCATTTTTAGTCTTCTTAAATGGAAGAACTGTAAACCAAGAATTTTGTATCCTGCAAAACTAAGTTTCCTAAATGATGGAGAAATAAAGACTTTTCCAGACAAGCAAACACTTAGGGAATCTGTCACTACTAGACCTGCCTTACAGGAAATACTCAGAACTACATTATACATAAAACAGCACAATATATACCCACCAGTATTTAAAAAACACCCCAAAGTTAAAGCACACAGCTTTTATAAAACAATAGCACAAGAGGAAAAACAAAATAAAGTATCACCCAACAGAATGAACAGAACAGCAACCCATGTATCACCCACATATCAATACTAACACTCAACATGAACAGTCTGAATACTCCACTTAAATGAGACTGGCTGAATGGATGAAAAAACAACCGAAGTATCTGTTGTCTCCAGGAAATTCTAACCCACAAGGACTCACACAGACTCAAGGTAAAGGGATGGAAAAAATATTCCATGCAAATGAGAACCAAAAGAGAGAAGGTGTAGCCATTCTCAGATAAAATAGACTTTAAATCAACCATGATAAAAAAGGAGACAAAGATTTTCATTATATAATGGTAAAGGCAACAATTCAAAAATAAGACAAAATAATCCTAACTACATATGCACCTAACACAGGAGCTCCCATGTTCATAATGCAAATCCTACTAGATCTAAGCAAAGAGACAAACAGTAGCATTGTAATTGCTGTTAACTTCACCCCACTGTCAGAGCTGGACAAACTGATGAAGCAGAAAATAAATATAGAATCACTGGCCTTAAACAGGACTCTTAGAACAAATGGATCTTACAAACATTTACAGAACATTCTATCCCCAAACTACTGATTATAGATGCAGAAAGAACATTCAATAAAATCCAGCATGCTTTCATTAAAAAAAAAAAAAAAAAAAAGCTCAAAAAACATGGCATGGAAGGAAAATATCTCAAAATAATAAAAGCCATATATGACAAACCCACAGCCAACATCATACTGAAGAAAAGTTAAAAGCATTCCCCATAAGATCTGGGACAAGACAAGGGTGCCCACTGTCACCACTTCTATTCAACATAGTACTAGAAGTCCTAGTCAGAACAATCAGGCAAGAAAAATAAATAAAGAGTATCCAAATCTTGAAGGAGGAGGTCAAACTATTGCTTTTCACTGACAATATGATCTTGTATCCAGACAATCTCAAATACTCCAAGAATTGATACATTCAGCAAAGTCTCAGGTTACAAAAATCAGTGTACACAAAACAATAGCGTTTCTATATACTAATAACAGTTAAGCTGAGAATCAAATCAAGGACTCAACATCAATCACAATAGCTACAAAGAACATAAAATACTTAAGAATATACTTAACCAAAGAGGTGAAAGATCTGTACAAGGAGAACTGCAAAACACTGAAGAAAGAAATTGCAGATGACACAAACAAATGGAAAAATATCTCATGCTCATGGATTGGTAGAGTCAACATTGTTAAAATGTCCATACTGCCCAAAGTGATTTACAGAGTCAATTCAATCCCCATCAAAATACCAATGTCATATGACACAGATCTGGAAAAAATTCCATGCTTCATTTGGAACCAAAAGGGAGCCTAAATAGCCAAAGCAATCTTAAGCAAAAAGAACAAATCTGGAGGCATCACCTGACCAGAATTCAAATTATACTACAAGGCTATAGTAACCAAAACAGTATAATACTAGTATAAAAGTAGAGATATAGACCAATGGAACAGAATAGAGAACTCAGATATAAAATCATTTACCTACAACCAACTGATCAACAAAGCAGATGACAACATATCCTGGGAAAAAGAAGCCCTATTCAATGAATGGTGCTGGGAAAACTGCATAACTACATGAAGAATGAAACAAGACCCATATCTTTTGCCATACAAAAATTAATTAAAGATGGATAAAAGACTTAAATTTAAGGCATGAAACCATAAAATTCTAGAAGGTAGGTAAAACTCTTCTAGATTTCAGCCTAGGCAAAGAATTTATGACTAAAACCCCAAAAGCAAATATAGCAACAACAAAAATAAATGGGATCTGATTATTAAGAGCTTCTGCACAAAGGAAATAATCAGAGTAAATAGACAACCTACAGAATGAAAGAAATATTCACAAACTATACATCCAAAGAACTACTGTCCAGAATGTACAAGAAACTCAAATCAGCAAGAAAATAAACAACTCCATTAAAAAGTGGGCAAGACACATAAACAGACATTTTTAAAAGAAGAGAAGCAAATGGCCAAACATGGGGAGGGGAGGAAGCTCAACATCACTAATCAGGGAGATGCAAATTAAAACCACAATGAGATACTACCTTACCCCTGTCAGAATTGCCATTATTAAAGTCAGAAAACAGATGTTGGCATGGATGCAGTGAAATGAGAATGCTTATTATACACTGTTGGTGGGAATGCATTTTAGTACAACCTATATGGAAAATAGTATTGAGAGTCCACAAAGAACTAAAAGTAGATATACCATTTGATCCAGCAATCCCACTACTGGGGATCTTCCCAAAGGAAAAGAAGTCATTTTATCAAAAAGACACCTGCACTCAAATGTGAAACATACAGTCAAATAGGAGTAAATTCCACTGTTGGATAGAATAGGATGACTGTAGTTAACAACCAGAGAAGTCTTGAAATGTTTCCAACACATAGAAAAGATACTCAAGGTGATGAGTACCCCAAATACTCTGACTTGATCATTACACATTCTATGTATGTAACAAAATATCGCATGTACCCCATAAATATGTACAAATATGATGTATCAATCAAAAAAAAACTAGAAAAAGAGCAAACAGAAAAAAAAAATGAAGACCTAAAGAACAGAGCAGAAATTATTGAAATGGAAAACAGAAAAATAGGAAGAAAAAAAAAATCTCAGTGAAACCAAAAACTCTTTCTTGAAGATCAATAGCATTGATAAACATCCAACCAGACTGATCAGAAGAAAAAGACAAATTATCGATATCAGCAATGAGAGAGGAACAAGACTAAAGACTCTACATATATTAAAAGAATACGATATTATGAACTTTTGCCAAGTATAATGAATTTTTAATACTCAACAATAAACTCAATAACAATGGGGTAGATTTGAACAGGCACCAAATAAGTTTTAAGGATGATGGAAAATAGCACATTTAAAAAAACCTTAGAATCATTAGTTATTACAGAAATGAGAGAATGCTTCTCTCATTTTGGTAACAAAATGGCATAGTGAGTCTGCTAAGCTTATTTTTTTTTAAACTCCAAAACACATGATACTTAACTCAAGGTAGAACTTACGCAACTCTTCTCTTAAAACTCAGATACAATTTTTTTCCCCAGTGCCTTCCTTCTCTGTTGAAACTTATCAACATTATTAATACATACTTTTGTGAATCTCTCAAAAGAATGACTGACCCAAACAAGCGTGGGCAAGGACAGAGTAACTGGAGCTCCCACACACACTGATGGTGAGACTACAAAATGGTACAATTATTTTGGAAAACAATTCAGCAATTTTTAGATAATCTAATTCCTAGGTATTTACCCAAGAGAAATAAAAAACACATTTTCCGTATAAAGATGTGCACATGAATGTGCATAGCAGCTTTACTTATAATGGCCCAAAACAACTTAAATGTCCATCAATTGATGAATGGGTAAGTTGTGGTATATTCATACAATGAACTACTATTCCAATGAAAAGGAATGAGTTATTCTACACATAAAAACATGGATGAATCTCAAAATTATTGAAAGATACCAGAGAATTAAAAAGTACATATTGTATAATTTCATTTACCATATATAAACTCTAAGTACCTGCAAACTGATCTATAAGTGATATAAACCAGATAGGAGTGGGGGTTGTGGGGAGGAGGAATGGAAGAATACAAAGAGGCACAAGAAAACTTTTAGGGGGGGGTGGTTTCTCAGGTATTTATTTTTATAAAGATAGGGTCTCACTCTGTGGCCCAGGGTGGAACTCCTGGGCCCAAGGGATCCTCCTACCTAAACCTCTGGAATAGCTGGGATTACAGGCTTGAGCTAATTTTTAAAAAAGTTTTTGTAGAGACAGAGTCTCACTAGGTAATCCCAAAGTGCTGGGATTGTAAGCATGAGCCACCCCAGGTTTTATACATATGTCAAAATCTACCACATTGTATACTTTAAACGTGTTTTATTGTATATCAATTATATCTCAATAAAACCATTAAGAAACAAAAGGGGCAAATTTGATAGAAACTTGTGTTAGAATATAGGTACAAAAAGAATGAGGAAGAATGTACAATTATAGGAGATTAATCATGAACTACATTCAGATTTATTCATATTACTCTGTATCATATGATTTCTTTCTCTTTTTTTTCAGAATGCTTCTTTCATTTTGGTAACAAAATGGCATAGTGAGTCTGCTAAGCTTATTTTTGTTTAAACTACAAAACACATGATACTTAACTCAAGGTAGAACTTATGCAATTCTTCTCTTAAAACTCAGATACATTTTTTTTCCCCAGTGCCTTCTTTCTCTGTTGAAACTTATTAACATTATTAATACATACTTTTGTGAATCTCTCAAATTCAGGCTACTTGTATGAGACGAAAAAGAAGTATTGGACACGTTTCACACCCTAGAAAAGTTTATAGGCTACTTATATGAGAAAGGACATGTACATAAAAAAGTAAAGATTAAAGACAGATACTCTGTCATAAAGGAAATGCAAATTAAAACCACAATGAGATATCATCTCAGCCCACTTAGAATGGCTTTTATCAAAAAGACAAAAAATAAATGCTAATGAAGATGTGGAGAGAAGGGACCTCCACACACTGTCGGTGGCAATGTGTTTAGCAGAGCCGTTATGGGAAACTATCTAAAGTTTCCTCAAAAAACTAAAAATACAACTACCATGTGATCCAGCAATCCCAGTATTGGGTAGATTTCCAAAGGAAAGGAAATCAGTATGTCAAAGAGATACCTGCACCCCCATATTTATTACAATAGCCAATAAACGCAGTAGCTAAAATATGGAACTAACCTAAATGTCCATCAACAGGTGACTGGATAAAGAAAACATGGTGTATACATATATACAATGGAATACTACTCAGCCATAAAAGACAATAAAGTCTTGTCATTCGTGGTAACACATATGAGCCTGGAGGACATTAAGTGAAATTAGTCAAATACTACAAGTTCTCACTCATCTGTGGAAGCTAAAAAGGTTTATCTCATGGAAGTAGAGAGTATAATTGCGGTTACTAAAGGGCAGAGAATAGAGGAGGATAGGGAGAGGTTGGTTATCGAATACAAAGTCACAGCTAAATAGGGGGAATAAGCTCTAGTGTTCTACAGCACCTTAAGGTGACTAATTTATTGTAGTTAAAAATGCAGTTAATAATTTATTCATAATGTATCATCACTTTATAGTTAATAACTTACTGTGTAGCTTCAAAAAGCTAGAAGAGAGGATTTTGAATGTTCTAAACACAAATGATAGATGTTTGAGATGATGGATATGCTGGTTACTCTGATATAAAATCATTATACATTGTATACATACATCAAAACATCATTCTGTACCCCATATGTACAATTATTATGTGTCAATTAAAAATTTTAAAAGAGAAACACTCTCACATACTGCTGATGGAAAATTTGGCAGTCAAAACTTTGTAACTATTTGCAAACTCTTTGTATTACTTTCTTATTGCTATTATAACAAATTAGCACAAACTTAGTTTTAGGTCCAGAGTGGAGAGAGAGGCACAAGTGAAGCCTCATGTGTAGCAAAATGCCGTTTATTTTGAGCATCTGGGTGTCGATGGGTGGAGGCCAAGAGCGTCCATGCTGAGCGAGGGGAAAATCTTGGGTTTTATAAAGGGTTTCTCTGGAGGGGGCAGTGAATACCTGGGCCAGAACAACTGCTGCAATAAATTTTTTTAAACAACTAATTTCTAGGAACCCCTGTGTCAGTCTCATCCTGTAGAGACAAGGAAGGCAAGTAGCTTTGTCCTTAACAGGAGGGGATAGGAATGCTGTGTCTTTTAGATTTACAACATCCCTCTGGGACTCTCCAGACTCCGGTGGCTATTGTTTTACAAGCCTAAGTTTTTCATTAACCACATTCAGTCCTATACATACTTTTCAGGTTCCTACCTGGAACAAACCTAACACTTAGTGGCATAAAACAATACAAATTCATTATCTTACAGTTCTGGAGGTAAGAAGTCCAAAATCAGTCTTAACAAGGCTAAAGTGTGGGCATTGGAAGGGCTGGTTTCTTCTGGAGGCTCCAAGGGAAGAATCTCTTTGACTTTCTCAGTTTCTGGAAGCTGCATGCCATCCTTTGCCTGATGGCTCCTTCCTCACGTCCTTTTAACCCCTTGCTTTCATCATCACTTCTACCACGAACCTGACTCCCTTTTATAAGGACGCTTGTGATTACATTGAGCCCACCTGGGTAATTCAAGCTAATTATCTCCATCTGAAGATCCTTAACTTCTGATTGTTCACAGTTCTACTAACTAATCATGACTGAGATAATCAGGCCCATGTCTATACGTGCTTTAAATTCACAGGAGACTATTGTGGAAGCTCTGAACATCAATTTGTCTGGAGGCATTAGGCCTATAATAACCCTGTGAATTTAACAGTAAAACACGAGTGAAATACAATATTTGAATGTTACTACTAAGTGATTTCGAATTCTCAGAAGTCCTAGGAATTCAGAAGCCTCTGAGTAAAATATGAATCATAAGGAAGAAATCTATTTTCATGCCTTTTATTTATACTGTTCTTTCCTCTTCCTTTCCTGCTATTTTCCAGGACATTCCCTTCATCCCATTTCAATGGCTCACAGTTTGTTTTTTACCACATTCCATGTCTTCTAACATGCTACCTTCACATTCCTTAACTTTCTTGGTTTCATTACTTCCACCTCTATTGCAACTACTGGCTAATTTGGTCACACCTGATAACTTACATTTAATACTCTGAAATTCCCCTCTGACCACAACCTCCTGTTCATACCCTCCCATTTCCTCACTCCAATGAATCTGCTCTTTGCCTACGTTGTTATTTCAAGATCCTCAATCCTCCTCGGAAAGAGGTAAACAGCATCACCAGCCAAAGGCACAGGATCTTGATATTTACTGTCCTGTTCAGACCTGTCTTGACTAAATGCATAATTTTGTTTTTAAGTTTTTAAAGATACTAAGCTCTTTACAGTAAAAATTTTAAAGATGCATTGACGTAGAAAAATGCAGGACACAATATGGTTATTTCAAAAACCCTATTTCCCTCCATTGTTTAGGCTTTTCTACATTTAAATGTGTTCAATGCCTACCACCTGTCCATTCTCAACTACTCCTCCTATCTTAAGTTTTAAATTTTGACTAATCTCTTGGTTTGTTGGCTTTCACCCTTGAGTAGGTCTTTTTAGAAAGGCCCAAAATGTTGTATTTCCTCCATGTTTTTTGTTCTGTTGCCTTTCTTTTTTCCTTTAATCTTCTGCATTTATCACCTTCTTAATTTGTTCCAAATTGTACAGATTTATTAAGTCTGTTTTTCCCAGGTACCTTCCTCCTAGAGTCCTCTAAAGTCCAACTTCCCTCTGGATTGATTGGTTCCAGTTTTGCTGCACAGTCATAACACCGACACTTAAATACATTACTTTCCTGAGTTAATTCACTATTTCTTGAATCACTATTTCTCAGTTTTTGTTTTGTTCTTTGTGTGTAACAGAGTTTTTTCTCTCATTGTTAGAATTTATCTTCTGGTAATTTACTAGGATAGGACATATGAAAAGTACACTCTCTGAGTCCCTTCATGCCAGAAAATGTCTCCATCCCTTCTTGCTTTTGATTGACATTTGGATTTTAATTGACATTTTGGATGGTTATGAAATTGTAAACTGAAACTTATTTTCCCTTATTTATTTGAAGGCGTTATTCCATAGTCTTATAGCCAAACCTTTTGCTAATGAAAAATCTGACGCTAGTCTCATTCCTTTATAACTGACCTTTGTTTTCACTGGAACCTTTTAGGATCTTTCCTTTATTCTTGATGTTCTGAAATTTCACAATGACAGGTTGAGGCATAGATCTTTTTTCATCAATTTTCAGAGGCACTGGGATACCCTTTCAATTGGGAAATTCCTTCATCTCTGGAACAAAAGTCTTGTATTCATTTTTGATGATGTCCTCTTTATTTTCTCTATCGTCTCTTTCTGGAACTCACCTTTTCCAAATATTGGGCCTCTAGCATAAAACCTATTTCTCTTATCTTTTCCCTCATATTTCCCATCTCCATCTTTTTGTTCTGTTTTTCTGGGAGATTTACTTAACTTTATCTTCATAACTTTATTCTGAATATTTTATTTTTGCATCCCCTATCATTAATTTCCAAGAGCCCTTTATAGTTTTCTGATTGTTTCTTTTTCATAGCTTCCTGCTGTTGTTTTATGGATGCAGTATCTTCTCTTAAATCTCTGTTGATGGTAATAAGCATTATTGCTTAAAATACCCATCTATACTCTGAATTAACAGTTTTCTTTCAGGTCTACTTTTCTGTCTGTTTATCTTACTATCACTCATGTTGCAAATTTTCAACATGGATACAGATATGGTATCAGGTCAAGTATGGGAGAAGGGGCATGCGCCACCCTCCAGGAGCCTCTGTGTGTTCAGCTATCTGCAAACTCTCCCAACCCAGTCCTCGTGGGTTTTTATGAAAGCTTCATTACAGAGCTAGGATTGATAACGTCATTGTTCATTAGTGATCAACTTAAATTTCAGCTCCTCTCCCCTCCCAGGAGCTTGGGGGTTGGGTCAACCCCACCCCTCCAATCATGCCTTGATCTTTTCTCTGATGACCCCCTATCCTGAAGCTACCTAGAGGCCTCCAGCCACCAGTCATCTCATTAGCATACAAAAGGCATTTTTCTGGAGATTCCAAGGGTTTTAGGAGCTGTAACAGATATAAAGATCAAATACATATTTTACAATATCACAACACTAAGTAAAAATTGATAATTGCAAAGAATAGTTAAAAATAAAATTGAAGGTGGCTGAAGATAAAGTCGAATTTTGGAAAGAAGGTAAGTTTCTGGGGCCAGAGAAGCCAAGATACAGAAAGACCGAGAAGGATTAGAAAACTGAAGTCAAAGACCACGGTTGCCTAGAATAAAAAACTCATTTTGGCTACTTGTCAGAGTTTTGTAACTGAGTCCAAGCTTGTTTCAATTGCTGCAGGACAGCCAATAAGTTGAGAGACAAGGTGTTGGGGCAAGGAAAATAACTTCTATTCAGAGAACCAGCAAACCAAGATGGCACAATGTTCTAAAGCAGTAGTCTCCAACCTTTTTGTCACCAGGGACTGGTTTCACGGAAGACAATTTTTCCATGGATTGGGGAGAGGGAGAAAGGGGAATGGGTTGGGGATGATTCCAGCGCATTACATTTATTGTGCAGTCAAATCTCTCTGCTAATGATAATCTGTGTTTGCATTGGCCCACAGTGCAAGCATCACCACTTCAGCTCCACCTCAGATCATCAGGCATTAGATTCTCATAAGGAGCACACAACCTAGATCCCTTGCTTGCGCAGTTTACGGTAGGGTTTGCACTCCTATGAGACTCCAATGGCACCACTGATCTGACAAGAGGGAGAGCTTATGGAGTGGTGCCAGCAGTGGAAAGTGGCTGTAAATATAGATGAAACTTTGCTCGCTTGCTGCCGCTCACCTACAGACAGCAGCATAATGCTTATCAGCAGCTAGGAAGGGTGTCGGGAAGCGGGGGATAAAGTGAGGATGGTTAATGGGTGCAAAAATTTACTTAGAATGAACAATATTTGATAGCACAATAGTGACTACAATCAACAGTAAGTTAGGGTATACTTTAAAATAACTAAAGGAGTGGAATTGGAATGTTCCTAACACAAAGAAATATCAAATGCCCAAGGTGATAGATACCCCAATTACCCTTGGATTAATTCACATTTTATGCCTGTATCAAAATATCACATGTATCCTATAAAGATACACAATTATTATGTACCCAAAATAATTAAAAATAAAAACTTAAAAAAACCAAAACATAACCAAAAAAACCCCATTTTTTTTTAAAGAAAGAAAATCACCGATGTGCCTATTCTCCTATAAGGGTTAACTGTTTTGATTTGCATATTTCCTTCTGCCTATATGGCACAAAACTTTAGGGCTGAAAGACACTTTAGAAATCAAATGGTTCACTTTCTTTATTTTCAGATGAGAAAACAAAAATCTGGAGAACTCTGAGGTTATCCCAGGATCACACCTTATTACCTCCTCTAAAAGAAATTTTAATGCTAAATTAATAAAACAATAGTTGTTTAATACACGAATAACTCCCCTATTTGCTGATTTTATCCACTGAGAATGCAAACTGCAAAGGAAAAAAATCTCTATTATGTAATAAAATATTAGCATTATCAAAGGCTGTATCTGGAGAATTATAACTGCAAAATCTGAATTCCTTTATAAAAATTCCCAGAAGTCCAGGAATTTCTAGAAAACAGATGTGAATTCACAGCCTCTGGATTTTAGGATTTGGATTCAAAGTTCACATATTTGCTGTGCATTGCTATTGTTGATGCAGCCTGCAGACTGTTAATTCTGAAAGGCACCCTCCTTGATAAAAAAGCAAATTGTATGTATTAAAGAAAGCACCTAATTGAGGCTTTCTCTCTGCTGTAATTCAAAGAATTGAAATAGCATTGAAAATGGGAGTACTTTGTAGGGAACATGGATGGCTTTCAAAACAACTGTGTTAGAAACAATCTGGGCTTGCATTAGTGGGATTCTTAATATGGTGTAGCATAAAATGGCCCAAAATGGAAATTGAAAACTCCAGTTCTGATGCTAGTCTGCCACTAACCAGGAATGTAATCTGAGGCAAAACACTTAAATCTTCTAGTTTTGTTTCCACGTTGATAAAATGAGGTTAGCCCAGGTGATCTCAAAATTCTTTTTCAATTACAAAAATTCTATGATTCTTTACTCTGTGTATGTGAAAGGTTATCTCACATTTCAGTCTCTAGGAAAACCCCAGGTGTGAAGAAATAGCTTTAACAAGGTGCTAATAATATATTTTTGTTCTCTTCTGAGGTGAACCCTGGGCAGGAACCGGGCACTTCTTTGGCTCCCCCTTCTCTCCTTTGTCTCCCACCTTCATGCTCTGTCTGTAACAAAACCCAACTGTCTTTTCATTTGTCTCATCACTCTTTCTTCTCCATTCACACTACCAACACTTTAGTACTCGTCCTTATTTCTGAACCACAGGAACAAGTAACTACTTTTCTAATGTTCCTCTCGGAGTACAATCTGCTTCCATTGAGCTCTATACTGTTTATCCGTAAGATTTACATACCCAAGGGAGTAATCCTTGATTTCTTGATTACTTTCACATATTCAATCTGCCAGCAAATTCTATTGGCTCTCTCTTTAAAATATGTCCCAAATACAACCACTTATCATCTCCACTGCTATTACCTAGGTCCAAGCCAGCAACAGCTTCTGACTGATTCCCCAGCTTTGGTCTTTGTCCCCATTTAGTGTACGCTCATCACAGCATCCAAAGCAATTCTATCAAATCAAGTCAGACTATACCACCCCTCTGCTCAAAGTGACTTTCCTTACAAGGACCTACAAAGTCCTGTGTGCCCTAACCAATGTCACCTCTCTAACTTCAATGCCCACTAGTCTCTCCCCCTCCTAAGAGTATATAAACCTTTTACTCTTCCTCCAATCTGCCAGGAACATGGCCACTTGCAGTGATTTCTGCACTTGTTCTTTTTGCCTGCAGTACTCTTTCACCAAATAGCTGCATGGCCAGTTTCCTCACTTTACCACTTAACTCCAATGTTGCCCTCTCATGTTTTGCTTATTTTCCTTTTTTTGTCTCTCTTTTCCATGACAGTATTTTTTTTTTTTGTTTATTGTTCTATTACAAGCACCTGGAACAGAGTCTAACATAACGGTTGCTCAATTATTATTTATTGGTTATTGACTGAATTGTGGGAGATCTGTACCAAGGGAACATAACATCATGCGGAGATGGAGACAGACACTAGATTTGTTTGCTCACGGAAAAACAAAATTTGACCATCTTCTTAATCTAGTGTAGTAAAAAATGCTATGCCTTTTGTTAACTGCAACATATGTTTTAGATCTCTTGTGAGATGTTTTAGATCTCAGGGAAAGCAATCTCCATAATTAAAGGCGTAATTTGGTCACTATGAGATGAATTCTATCATATTTTCCAAATGTTATCCTGTACATTTGGCAGCCCTGTTAAGTTACACTGAAGGAAGTAGGGTCTATTATTTTAGAAAATTCCCACTTCTGATCTTTAGTGCTCAAAGTCCTCAAAATTCTAAGATGTAGTATGTAACTCTGTGAGGAAACCTGTGGCTATTAAATACACTAATGATAGTAACGGTGAGATAAAATAATTATCATACGCTAACAACACATTTATCTTAAATAAGAGGTAGTATTATAGAAACTCCATTTTTGTTTTTTCCTCCGTTTTTTCCTTTATCAGAAAGACGCACTCCCTGGCAAACAAGAGAGGATCAATTAATATCTGTTTTTAGTATTGAACGGATTAATGTTTTTTTTAACAAAAACTGCATCTAGATTGGTGCAGCATTAGCCTGAGGGTTGTAGTCCTCCAACTCTACCAGCATTCCGCATTTTTTAGGGACCTCAGTTTACCAGCCCAGGAAACTCCAAGAGTTTTCACTCAACTTCCCATGAAGGAAACAACATCGGGGGACGGGGAATGGAGTGTGCGAGGGGTCACCGCCTCCCGGGCTCAGTCCCGCCTCCCGGGCTCAGTCTGGCCGGCTTCATCCTTTGTCCTCTCCGTTCGCTGGACCAGCTTCTCGTGAGGGCGACCGCGACTCCTCTGGCAAGACGGCGGGGCCGGCCCGTTAGCTAAGGGCGCCGGCGCGGAGGCCCGCAGGCGGAGCCGCGCCCGGGAGCCGGGCGGGGGAGGGGCGGCGGCGGCGGCTCGCTGCGTCGAGTTTCCCAGAATTCCCAGCGGCCGCGGGGAAAGTTTACGGGACGTAGGCGGCGGCGGCGGCGGTGGCGGCCCGGTAGCGGTTACCAGGCGGCCCGCGGCGGATCATGGCCCTGGCCCGGCGTCCCTGGCTTCTCCTCGCGGCGTCCCCGGGCAGCTTCGCGGAGCGGGCAGACTTCCGGGAAGGAACTGACATGCGACTGAGCGGCGGCCGGCGCGCTTAGCGCCCTGAACATGCGGCAGTCCCTGTGGGCGACCCCGGGCTCCGGACAGGCGGCGGCGGCGGCTCCGGAGGGAAGGAGGCGGCGGCGCCGGCGGAGGTGGCGGCGGCGACACTCGGCGCCCGGCGCGGAGCCCTAGGGAGGGTGTTTAGCGCGGCCTCGGGCCTCGTCAAGAAGGATGCTGTCCCGAAAGAAAACCAAAAACGAAGTGTCCAAGCCGGCCGAGGTGCAGGGGAAGTACGTGAAGAAGGAGACGTCGCCTCTGCTGCGGAGTGAGTGTCGGTCGGGCGCTGGTAGACCTGCTGCGGCTCCCGGGGCTTCTGCTTTCTCATTGGTTGTTGCCACATAGAGGGGTTTTAATTTTCTTGTGCTGAAGTGGTGGTTGTTGATTGAAAGCCTATAGAGGACAAGAAACTTGAATTAGTACCCCGCCCCCTGCCAAGGCACCCCCTAAAAATAACAAACTTCCCAGTTCTCTGGCAGAGCGGTGTTGGTTTTGAGTAGTACTGAAAGAGGGAGACTGTAGGAAACAGTGAAATTGCTGATCACCTCGTGCTATAGGGGTAAAAAGTGGTTAGACTGGAACACACTTACTTGGTCTAGATGCGTGAGATGTGACTTGTGTTTACAAACATTGCGGGTGTCTCTCGCCTGTGCTGGAAGTTGTATGAAATCTGGGGCAGAATTCCTTAGTCTTGCTGCTGGTTGCAGACTTGAGGAGGTGAAAAACAGACCATCACGATTGTAGCCGCTGCCCAAACCTCATCACTTTTGGATCTCAGAGCAGAGGAGCCAAAATTATTTGTATTTGGCTATATTCGTGAGATTGCAAAAAGGGCAAAGTACTCAAAATGATTTCTGTCATATTAGGGAAATTACCAAAAAGTTTTTTCTTTTTTAACTTTAAATAGGGTGTATTCCCCTCCCTCTGCTTTTTTCCTTCTCAGTTTAAGTATTTGACTCTGATTTTTGAGCTGAGTTTCTTGAATTTTTAATTGTGTGTTCACGACATTTGTGAGGTAAGGAACTGGTATTTTGGTGCTCCTACTGCATGCTGAAACCTTTGTGTAAATTTCCTTCTTGGAAGCTGGTGGTAACCTTGTGATTTAAGCATTACCTCATATTGTAATTGGGAAAGCTGTTCATAGAGGTGTCTAGTGTTTGCCCAAGATCACACAGACAGGGGTGGAGAGCATATTTTTCCACTATAACCACATCGTCAGCCTTCTAGATTTATTGTAGTACTTGCAGTGCTTTCACCAAAATATATCAGATGGGTACATCAGTAACTGGAAACTTTATTTGTAAACCTTTTTTTTTTAACAGCCTGATTCTCAGTTACACGTGCTCTTGTGTTTTGGCTGTTTGTCACGAAGTTGATTAAACATTACTTAAAATCATGAAATATGTTTGTCAAACCTTTACGCAAGTAACTTTTAATGTATTTTGTTTTAGTTTTATTAAATTTTTAGTTTTGTTCTGATATTAATTTGTTTCTGTCAAGTGTTAGCTTCTGAAGTTTATTAATATGAATGCCCTGTAATATTGTTTACTTAATAAGCTAATAAAATAGTCTCTAGATCTAGTTTTCTTCATGTTTTAAAGGTATTTGCTTTCTCACCAGGAACGTCTAAGCCCTTTTGAGTTCTGCATTCAGAAGTACTATATGCTGACAGCCATTGTTCTACTGTTATCTTCTGCTTTGAATTTTATTTACTTAATTTCTTATAGGAGCCATAATTTCAGGCTTGGTGTTTTTGAGCTGATTCAGCATTTGTGTGCCTCTTTGAAATGAGACCTCTTTATTTTTAATTTTCATACCTTTTGGTTTTCCAGCCTTTGATTACTATGCTAGTTAATTTCAAGGTAGAGAGTGCTACTGATTTTAATATCTTTTTAAAGGAATTCATCTTTACATGTTTTGGAGTGGCATTATACTACTCTGTTTTATCTTTGAAATTGTGTTTGCTTGAAGGATTTTTGGCAGTTTCTAAAATGAAGTAAACAAAAAAATCTGTAGTCTTAAATACTAGTGCTGCGTATCAATTTGTTAGATTGTTTTCTATTTTTATACATTAATTCAAGGCCATTTCATTAATGTGTAGTTCCTCTTACTGACATTTCATCATATTATGTATGGTAGTGTGCAGAAGACATTTGATGCTGGCTGAGCTTACACATAGCACATGGGAAAATATTAATCTTCCTCAATTTAAAATACCCCATTACTATCTTAAAATTTAAAATTGTGTTCTTAAGTCCATTGACATTTTGATTTGGGGATGGTAGAGGTAAATGAACAGCTTTTAAAAAGTGTTTTTATTACTTATTAAAATAGTAATTTTACTCTTTGTTTTATTATAGATCTCATGCCTTCATTTATCCGGCATGGTCCAACAATTCCAAGACGAACTGATATCTGTCTTCCAGATTCAAGCTCTAATGCCTTTTCAGCTTCTGGAGATGGAGTAGTTTCAAGAAACCAGAGTTTCCTTAGAACTCCAATTCAAAGAACACCTCATGAAATAATGAGAAGAGAAAGCAACAGATTATCTGCACCTTCTTATCTTGCCAGGAGTCTAGCAGATGTCCCTCGGGAGTATGGCTCTTCTCAGTCATTTTTAACAGAAGTTAATTTTGCTATTGAAAATGGAGACTCTGGTTCCCGATATTATTATTCAGACAATTTTTTTGATGGTCAGAGAAGGCGGCCACTTGGAGATCGTGCACATGAAGACTATAGATATTATGAATACAACCATGATCTCTTCCAAAGAATGCCACAGAATCAGGGGAGGCATGCTTCAGGTATCTTAACATTATAAATACTATATTAGTTTATATTTGTTGACATTTCAGTTAAAAAGATGCTCTTTTCTGGATTTTCCTAGAAAGCCAACAAATAACTCCTAGAGAACTACATTTCCATTTTGCTAGTCTTGCTTAAGCCCATATGCAAGTTGTCGTTAACCTATACTGAATGAAAGAATTCTTGTGCCCATTTATTTTAGTAACTCATATAAATTTGCTACTTGTCTTAAGACAGTGTTAACACTGAGAGCCTTGAAAAACTGGAGAATTTAATGTCTCCATTTGGATTGCATTTAGGTGCAGGTTTGGTAGAATGGAAAGGTAGGTCTTCAGAGAAACTGGACTTAAGCCTGGAAAGGAGGATAAGAAGAATTGAGCATGTTAGGTGAATCCATGGGCAACTACATCCAGGATTGGGGAACCTGCGGCCTTAAGGTTCTGACTTTTGACTGCATACAAATTTTACAGAACAAATCCTTTTATTAAAAGGAGTGCAGCAGAGAAAGATGAAGTTTTTCTTGCCTCCTTTAGTGCTTAAAAAAGAACAATCTTGGAATCAGAAGGCTACAGGTTCCCCACCCCAGCACAAATGGTTGATTGTGTGTTGAGCATGTGTTTTTATAACAGGCTTAATATTAAGGACAAAAAGCTGCTTTCCGTATCTTCTGATTTAGGGATACTTCTACAAGAAGCAGAAGAGATTGGAGAAATGTACAGTTCTACTTTATTCCTAAAGTACAGCGAAACAACCTGAAAATTAAATTTTTTCTTGTCTGATTGTTTTTTTCCTACCTACTGAGTTGTAGGCTTTAAATTTTGGCAGGATAAAAATAAATATGTGAGACAGATTTACTTTTTAGCCCATATAACTTCAAAAAAGCTGACTTAAAAACAGTTTGGAGCATGAATATTTTAACTATACATAAAAATATATTCACTTAGTATTAATCATTTATGTGTCTAGCATTTTTCTTGGCTCTCTTGGTCTCTGCCTTCTGGTACCTTATTTGGGGAAACAAAACCAATATATACACAGCAGTCACAAAACAATTGTTATATTTCGTGGTACTAACTGTAAGTGCAATAGGATGTCAGAAGAGAGATCACTGTAGCCTGGAATACTTTAAAAGAGTGATTCGTGGGAGAGGGAGAGGTATAGGACTTGGACTGGGCCTTGAGCTTGGGCTTTAGATTAATAGGGGGCAAAAGAAGGATAGTTTAGGTGGAAAATTGGAAATAGTCCAGAGCAGGCATGGTTTAAATTCAAGGACTATAGTTCTGCCTTGTTTGAAGAACTAAGATATAAAGTGGAATGGAGATTTGTGGTCCAACAACAAGCTTAGATTTGAGTTCAAGCAGAAGCCATTGCACATTTCAGAAAGACAAGCGATTTTATGAAAGCATTGTTTAAAGATTAGTATTGTAGTAGTAGTAAGGATAGATTCCTAGAGATTACAGGTACCAGTAGATACCAGTGAGTACCAGTAGGTACCAGTGGGTACCAGTGGTAATGGAAAAGAAAAAGGCAAATCTAGGATGCTTTTGAAGGAAAAATGAGAATTAGGTTTGGGAGAAAGTAAACCAGTAAAGTTTTGAAAATTGGGAAATAGTGTGGAATAGTTGGTAAAAACAGCTTTATTTTATGAAAGCTGACATTAGATTCTCCCTGGGATATTGAAGAGGAGAGGTTTCCTAGGCATGTAGGAAGTATGGATAAGTATGGATAAGTGCTTTTTTGGTTTTTAAAGAGCTAGGTTAAAGCATTAAGACAGTTGCATACTTAAGTGTGTATTTTGATTATTTGTAATAATATGCAATTCTAAACCTCAGAAATCATTTATTCAACTAAAAAAGTAAATTTTAAAAATGAAGCACATTTATATTTTCTTTTAGAGTAATAACTGCTTATTATTAGAAATTTTCAAAATGCAGAAAAGTTCCTACCCACCAGAGATCCTTTAAGTTTATTGGTTATTTCCTTCATCTTTTTCCATGCCAATTTTTTTTACATTCTTGTGATTATACTTCTTATGGCTTCATATCTTTGCTTTTTACTTTGAATGAGTTTCTTAATGTTATATACTTTATATAAATGGTTTTAATGACTTAATAATCTTCCATTTGGTGGATGTTCAGTGATTAATATTTTAAGTAAGTTAATGAGGACCTGACCTATGCTTCAGATGTTTGGTAGAGGGAAAAATGGGACGTGTCCATGTCAGTGGAACTTGACCATAAATAGGGTTTGAGGATCAAGGGAGAGGGAAGAGTCAGATAGAATTAGCATAGCACCTGGCTACATAGGGATGCTTACAAAAATAAATGGCTGATTGAATGAATGAATCCATAGGTTTCAAATTTGGAGACTCAAGACAGTTGTTGGTAGCTGAGGGGGAGCAGGAGTAATAACAATGTTTACTATTAATACAGAATATTTGTTATTTTTTGCATGTACCTTTTCTATCTATATTTATTAATATATTGCAGACATCACTGATAGCTCATAATACTTTTCTTCCTGGGCTTTAAGTATATAAGTATGAAGAATTAATAATACCAAGTTAAACTCTTGTTTTAAAATTCTGATTCATTGAAGAAAATGTCATCAAAGATATATGTGTATGAACTGAATTCTACTGATCCTCTCTTAGCAATTTGACATAATTTTTGTAAGTTTGAAGGCAGACTTTAAAACAACTTTCCAAGCACAACTTAGAAATAAATTACAAGTTAATTGGATATTTTTTCAAATTAAAGAATGTCATTTAAAAAAGTAAGAGTTGATTTCATGGAATAGCCAAGACCTTGTTTTAATGAGACAGTAGGCTTCTGTGTTCTCTTACCCCAGGCTCTTTAACATCAGATTGCATCAGTCTTAAGGAAAGTTGCGGCTATTGGAAGAATCTTTGGTAATAAAATATCCCCCTTCCCCCTAGATTTTAAGAAGTTGTGCATTTATAGCAGTAGTTGATAGAGTGCCTGAAAAACTTCATTTAGTAACATTATATCAGGGCAATATAGATTTAATGTTTTGCCTTCTAGAAACAAACTATACTTCCTTGAAAGAATCTCTTAAGTTGCAGGGAAAGATTAATAACCAATTATTAACCAAACAGAAAAGCCTAATAACTGTCTTTTACAGAGGGAAAAATGTGAATATGGGACAATAGCTGAAAGTTTCTTGAATTCTTCTTGAAAAGACTTGAAACTTATATTTTCAAGATTTATATTGGATAGGGTTCAAGTAATTTAAGTGAATGGAAAGGAGAAACTAAGTTTGTAGGAGGGTAGGATAGGGATGTGCTATAGACAGATCTGTTTTCACAGCATTAAATTTTGATTGTTGTTACTAATAAACATAAAGATATGAAAAATTGTTTTGTAATGATTTAATGGCAGTAGTAATTCCTGACTATTAGTTATTACTTAGAGTTTCAGGAAACACCTTATGTCAAGGGTTAACTTCATCTTATTGTATTTAGCAGAAGCACAAAAACAAGTTGTATAATATCTTAAAGGGGTTTAGGGCCTAGGGAGTTCTACGTTTTGCTGTGAAATTTGACCTTTAACATTCTTGGCCAGCGGAAGGGGGAGGAGAAAAAAATTCTTGGCCCATATACCAGTGAGGCACTTACTGTATGTGCCAAAGGAAGGAGTCCTGCTATTAACAGGAAGTCTTCAGTTGGAATACTAAAGACAGATTGAATTCTTTTGTTTTGTACTTAAATAATTTAGTTCTGTGCAGTTTTAAGTAACAGATTTTTAAAAATATTTTTAAGTTGTTTTAAAGATGACTAAAGAAATCAAGTTACAAAAATCAAACAAAAGTGTCAAGCTTTACAAAAAAATACAGGATTTATATTTACTCCAGCAATGCTTAAATATTTAGGTAACCAGAATCATCTTTTGAGGAGGGGTTAATAATCTTTAGACATACAACTTTATCTGGAATTATTTTGCTGAAGAAGAAAGAAAGCAATTGGCTTGGTTTAATACTTGGATATCTTTACCAACATCTTAATTATAGCATGGGCTATAATGTTTAGTATCTATTATTGTGGACCTTGTGGAACTTCATTAGAGTTCCAGATTCAGTTTTATTCTCTGTAGCCATTACAAAATTTGGAAAACAGAATTTTGAGCTTTGTAAGGGTAGATCTCATAAATATCTGCCTGGTTGCATGAGATTAAGGTTTTTGGAGGCACGTATAGTGAAAGCTTGGTAGAGAAACAAAATAATACTTTATTTGCGTCTGTTGAGAAAAAAAGATTCTTTTCAAAGTATTACTAAGAAAAGAGATTCCTTTCAAAATAGTACTGCTCATTGACAATGCACCTGGTTACCCTGTATGGGGACGTTAATGTTGTTTTCATGCATGCTGACACAACATCCATTCTGTAGCTCATGGTTCAAGGAGTAATACAATTCTCAAGTCTTATGATTTAAGAAATACATTTCATAAGGCTATAACTGCCATAGATAGTGATTCCTCTGATGGATCTGGGCAAAGTAAATTAAAAACCTGGAAAGATTTCACCATTCTACATGCCATTAAGAACATTGGTGATTCTTGGGAGGAGGTCAAAAATATCAGTGTTTGCAGTATAGAAGATACTGATTCCAACCCTCATGAAAGACTTGGAGGGGTTCAAGACTTCACCGGTTCAAGACTTAACTGCAGATGTGGTGGAAATAGCATGAGAATTAGGAATTAGAAGTATAGCCTGAAGATGTGACTGAATTGCTACAATCTAATGATAAAACTAGAATGGATGAGGAGTTCTTCTTATGGATGAACAAAGAAAGTGGTTTCTTGAGATGGACTCTACTCCTGGTGAAGATGCTGTGAACATTGTTGAAATGACAACAAAGGAATTAGAATGTTAAATAAATTTAGCTGATAAAGTAGTGGCAGGGTTTGAGAGGAGTGATTGCAATTTTGAAAGAAGTTCTATGGTTGGTAAAGTGTCAAACATTACAAGCTACAGAGAAGTCCTTCATGGAAAGAAGAGTCAATCCATGGAGCAAACTTTGTTATTGTCTTTAAGAAATTGGCCAGGCCAGTGACACTTGGTTATAGTCCCAGCTGTTCAGGAGGCTGAGGCAGGACAATCGCCTTAGCCCAGGAGTTCAAAGTCCAGCCTGGGTATCATAGCGAAACTCTGTCTCTGAAAAAATAAATAAATAAAACAAATAATTTTTAAAAAATAAGAGGAAATTGCCACGGCCACTCCAACCTTCAGTAACCACCACCCTGATCAGTCAGCAGCCATCAACATCCGAGATAGGACCCTCTTCTCCACCAGCGAAAAGATTCTGACTCACTAAATGCTCAGATGACTGTTAACCTTTTTTAGCATTAAAGCATTTTTAAACTAAATTACGTCCATTTTTAAAGATAATGCGATGACACACTTAGTAGACTGGAGTATAGTGTAAACATCACTTTTTAATATCCACTGGGAAACCAAAAAATATGTGTGACTTGCTTTTTATTGCAATATTACTCTATCGCAATGGTCTGGAACCCAACCTGAAATAGCTCCAAGATATTCATTAGGTGTTGCAAATTGTTATACTTGAATTTTGGCATTTCTTGTGGAGACAAAAGTGACTCCATCTTGGATGCTTCTGATTAAACCCAGTCCTGGGAATACTTCCTGATTCCTACAGTAAATAAACTATGCTTAATGTAAGAACATGTACTCATTATAAATCCTGCCTTCGGACCAAGGCAACCTAAATGTTGTCACACAAATTACAGGTTATTATGCACATAGCATTCTTGCCCGTTCTGGAGGGTTGCCTTTAATTGTCTCTATAAAGTGTGTATACTCTCTCCTTATGGCATATAAGCCCTAGGTCTGGGAGGTAGTGGTGCAGAGATATACCTGTCTTGCTGCTGCTCAAGTCCACACTTCTATCTGTAAGTTCCCCAATAAATCACCCTTTACTGACAAACTGGATGTATCTGCTTCATTCTTTGGTTTCTGGGCTCCTTCCACATTTGGGGGTCACTTTGCTTACATAGCCCTTTCACGGAACACTTCTGTATTTATTAGTTGGAATTCTGTAATCAAGAACTTTCCATTATCAGTTGTTTGGTTGCTCTTCATGTAAGAAAGATGGAATAGATGCTAGATCTTTTCCTTTGTTTACTACTTTTCAGAATAATAATATGGAACCCTAGCCACCTCCAATGTGTGTTTATTTTTGGTATCTTTATGAACTCGTGGATTTTTTTTAACTCACACCTTTATTTGGATTTCACCAGTTTTTTTATTAATGTCCATTTTCTGTTCCATGATTCATTCCAGAGTACCACATTGCATCTAGTTGTCATGTCTCCTTAGTCTTCTTTGATTTATGCCCATTTCCAGTCTTTTCATGACCTTTATAGTTTTGAGGAGTACATGTCAGATGTTTTGTAGAACGTCCCCCAATTTGGAGTTTGGTATTTTTGTCATCATTAGACTGAGCTTAACTGGTTTTTGGAACAAATATCGCAGAGGTGAAGTGTCCTTACCGTATCTTATATAAGGAGAGGTACATGATACCTATATGACATTACTAGTGATGTTAAACCTTCAACACTTGGTTAAGATTTGTCAGATTTCTCCATTGTAAAGTTATTGTTTTGCCCTTTCCATACTCTGTTCTTTGGAAGGGAGTCACTAACTCATTCACTCTGACGGGAGTAGGTGGGTTCAGCTTTATCTCCTGGAGTAGGAAATTTCTGTGTATGTGAAATTCTTCTATGAGGAAGTTTAGTCTCTTCTCCATTTATTTATTCTGTGGTTTCTATTGGTATAGACTCATGTATGTTTATTTTATATTTTTAGGTGATAAGCTAAGATTGAGTCATTTATTTTATTGTTCAAATTGTTCCACCTGTGACCATTGGGCGCTCTTTCAGAGTAGCTCCTTTGCACCTTTGACATGCCTATCCTTACTAGTATTTATTTATTTATTTTTGAGTAGTGCCTTACTTTCTGATACTACAAAAATGTTCCAAATCATCTTGTGTTTTCCCTGCTCCAGAAGCAGCTGGCTTCCCCCAGAGTGAGTGATCCAAGAGAGGGCCAGGACAGAAACTGCACGATCTTATATGTCCTAATCTCAGAAGTCACGTACCATCCTTTCTGCCATAACTATTGGTCACACATACAGGGGTATGAATACCAAGAGGGCAGGGATCATAGGGGTGCAGGGCAACCTTATAGGCTTGCTACTATATATATTTTTTTCTCCTCCAGACTCTCTCCTTTATCTTGTATTTTTTGCATAATATATCCTGAATATTTCTCCAGGGCAATAAATAGAAATCATCTTAATTCATTTTTACAGCTGCATAGTATAGTACTGTGTTCTGTGCATGTAATAGTGTAATCAACCGATCTGCTATTAATGGACATTTGCTTTGTTTCTAACGTTTCGCTACTACAGATGCTGCAGTGAATAGCCTTATGCATACGCCATTTTTTGTATATTGTATTTAAGTGAATACAGTTTCTTAACTCACCTGCCAATAACCTATATTTATGCATAATCTTACATATCCTTCTTTAGTCTCTCAGTTTGAATTGAAGCATTTATCTTAAAGTTTCTTCTGAATTAACTTTTGGCCATTGTTGTTTACATATACATAGCAATATGATTGACAGACACACTACTATTCTAATCTAGGCAAGGGATCCTGACTTTCTAGCATGTTTAGGATTGTCAGTATAATTTCAAAACATTGAAAGAATCTCTTTATTTTGCCTTTCCTTAAAGTTAAACTTGATGTTTTCATTTTTGCTGTAGTTTCCAGACAACTGTAATTTAAAAATCTCTTCAAAGTCAGCTGGGAACTTTTAACAAACAGATATTTTGCACTGGAATGGTAGTCCTTCATACCTCAATGGTAACCCAGTCTTCCTTATTTTGAATGTTCTGATACATTCTAAATTTGACAATTAGAGCCTTGTGGTTGACTAGCAGTGTTGTGTTGACACACTAACCTTTCATTTAAATGCTGTATCTTTGTACCTTTAAGGCAGTGGTCCTAAACCTTTTTGGCAGCAGGGACCGGTTTCATGAAAGAATTTTTCCACAGATGGGGGTGGGAGGGAGTTGGAGCTCAGGCAGTGATGTGGATGTGAATACAGATGAAGCTTCGCTTGCTTCCTCCATAGCCTGCTGCTCACCTCCTGCTGTGCAGCCCAGTTCCAAAGTTTCTTGGAAGAGAGAATTTTTCCATGGGAAGAGTGGTGGGCGGAGCAGAGTTTAGGCAGTGACAAGGCCTAGTTCCTAACAGGCTGAGGGCCAGTGATGGTCTGTGGCCTGGGGCTTGGGGACCGCAGCTTTAAGGGACAGGGATCCAAATTTCTGTTGAAATTCTGTTTGGGGTACAACCATTACAAGTAACTAGGAGTAATAATAGTATGAACCAGATACTGCGAGCAATGATAATACCTCCACATGTGCTGCCTAGTGGCTAACAAGTTTATTTTGTCTCTTGACTGTAAGAAACATCTTCATTTCAGAACTGATGAGACATGGGAGGCAGAGAGGCAAAGTAAGTCTAAGAATCCAGGAAAATATTTAATGCAGTTTTTGGTATATTGTTTCTGGATGCCTAGAAAGACTTTCGGGTTATCCATTTTAACCACTTTAACTCCGCATAGCCCTTAGTTTTTTGCCAGTTCTATACGTATTATGTTTCAAGAATTAATTTTATATTGGGTCAGGTTTTTTAAAAAATGTTATTACAAACATGGTGTAAACTTGTAAAAAATTCAAACTTTATAAAAATATATAAGTAGTTCTTCATATTATTGTCCACCAGATTATTTATGTGCATATACTAACATATAAATATTTTTTTAAAGTATGGTGTATACATACTGGCTTGGAAATTGCTTTTTAAAACTTCTTATAGCCTAGATTTCTTTATATGTAGCATTACCTCAGTTCTTTCTCTTTAAAAAACTATTCTTTTTAAATACCTGTGTGAGAATCCATTTTGTGGCCCTCTCAAACAATTTTTAATCCGTTTTCTGATAGATATTTAGGTCATTTATAGTTTAAGTGTTAGGCAGATGGGGTGGATTTTTTTGTTATGTGTGTGTCTAAAATCAGGTGCACATAGTTGTATGGGTCTATTTCTAATTTCTTTCTTCTGTTCCATTGATCTATGTGTGTTTCCTCCACAAATACCACACTCTCTTCATTACCATAACCTATTTATTGGACACTGTGTCCTTTTTCTGTGGACACTATTCTGGAGGCTTGAGATAGGTGTCCATGAATAAAATAAAGATTCCTATGCTGTGGATCTTCCTTATAGGATTCTTGTGGGATAAGAAAGATGATAAACTAAAATTACATAATAAGGTTAAAGGTTAAAGTGATTAAAAAAAAAAAGTAAAACGGTAAGTAGAATCTTGGGAGATGTAGATTGCCATAGTTAGTACCAGTAAGCTTCATTGAGACATTTGAGAAGAGGCTTGAATAGGTTAAGAGAGTGAGCCAGGGAGATAGCTGAAGGAAGAATGCTCTAAGGCAGATGAACAGCCAGTGCCTGCCATGTTTGAGAACAGCAAGGAGATGGGTATAGCTGGAACAGAGTGAACGAGGGGTAGAAAATAGCCACTTAAGTCAGAGAAGGAATGGGTCTGATGTCAAGTTATTTCATGCAAGAGATAACTTGCATCAAGTAATGATACAGTAAAGATAACTTGTACCAAGTAATAAGGAAACACAGAGCTCAGCCTATTATCACTAACCTGTAGACTTATGAACTAAGTAAATACACCTTGTTTTAAGCCACTGGAGTTTTGGGGTGCTTCGTTATACATACGCTGCTAATATTGTATGAGAATAAAATTACACAGCCAGGTTATTCCTTTTTTTTTTTTTTGACATATAGTAAACTTAATTTTTTTTTCCATGTACACAATTCTGAGTTTTAACATATGTGTAGATTCACATAATGCCAGCACAATTACGATATAGAACATTTCCATCACTCCCCAAATTCCCTTTTGTTGTCCCTTTGTCATCAACTTCTGCCCTCAACCCTCAGTTCCTAGCAACCACTGTTTTCTGTCCTAGTAGTTTTATCTTTGCAAAAATCTCATAAACATGGAATCATACAATATATAGCCATTTGAGACTGGCTGCTTTCACTCAGCATAATGCCTTTAAGAGTCATCCATGTTGTGGCATGTACCAATACTTAGTTTCCTTTTATTGCTGATAAATTCCACTGTATGGTTGTACTAGTTTGTTTATCCATTCTGTTGAAGGACATGTGTGTTCGTTTCACTTTGGGCAATTATGAATACAGTCACTGTAAACATCCATATAGATTTGTGTGAAGATGAATTTTCATTTCTCTGGGGTAAATATTTAAGAATGCAATTGCTGTATCGTATGGAAAACATATGTTTAACTTTATAAGAAATTGCTAAGCTATTTTCCAGAGTTGCTATAGCATTTTGCATTCCCATCAGCAGCAGTGTATGAAAGTTCCAATTGCTCTACATCTTCATGAGAACTTGTATTCTTAGGTTTTGATTGTTTTTTTGGCCATTCTGTTAGATGGCATATTGTCATTTCATTGTGTTTTTAATTTGCATTTCTCTCCTAGCCAATTATGACATTGAGCATTTTTCATGTGCTATTTGCCATCTATATATCTTTGGTCAAGTGCCTATTAAAATTTCTACCTTTTTTTTTTTTTAATTGGTAGGTTGGTTGCTTCCCTCCTCCCTCCCTGCCTTTCTTGATGGGGCTTTGCTTTGTTGTCCTGGCTGGAGTGCGGTGGCTATTCATAGGCACAATCATAGAGCACTATAGCCCCGAACTCCTGGACTCACGTGATCCTCCTGCCTCGGCCTCCTAAGTAGCTGGGACTACAGGTGCATGCCATTGTGCTTGGCTCAGGGTTAAATTCCTAATGTTGAGTTTTGAGAGTTCTTTATATATTCTAGATGAAAGTTTTTTGTCTAATATGTGATCTGCAAATATTTTCTCCCATTTTATAACTTGTTTTCTTTCTCTTAACACTGTCTTTCACAGAGCAAACATTTTTAATTTGGATGAAGTCCGATTTATCAGTATTTCTCCTTTATGGGTTGGACTTTTAGCAGCATGATTAAGAACTCTTTGCATAGCCTAAGGTCATGAAAATTTATCCTATATTCTTCTTCTAAAGGGTTTATAGTTTTACATTTTATTTTTTTTATTTATTTATTTTTTTAATTTTTTGAAAAGATAATTTATTTACTTGTTTAAAAAAATCATAGTCATTGTCCTAAGTTTCTTGCCTATCTTTCCATATACATAACAAGCAAATATGCATTAATATTACCCTCTTTTGCAAAATGGTAGCTACCAAGATACTGATCTGAAACTTTCCGTCTTCTCATTTAAGTGTATTTCATGAGTATCTTTCCATATTAGGCTATAGAAAGCTGCCCCATTGATTTCAAGGCTACAAAGAATTCTATTGAGTGAAATTTATTCATAATTTATGCAATCAACTCCCCCCCCTTTTTTTTTTACCATTTATTTATTTATTTATTTATTTTGAAAGAAAATTGGATTAGCTGTATTAATTTTGTACAAAACAAATTTCAAAGCAAGGAAAATTATTAGTGATAAAGAGATGCATTACATAGTAATAAAGGATTCCATTCTATAGCATATAC